>BHFT01043049.1:0-19683 GCA_004320025.1 Laticauda laticaudata
CTATGTGGTTGTTCGAAGCTCAAATATCCATTTGACATACAAAGCAATCAAAAATCGAATTTCTGTCAGCTGACAAACAGACCACAAAAAGGAGAGATAATGTGTTAAGAATGTACTGGTAGAAGGTGTCCGTCCGGAAAGAAGCGCGTGAAGACCGGTTCTCCAACAACAACTGTGTTTTATTTTAAACTCGCAAGCAAAGATATCGGAACGATAGCCGCAAGCCACGGGCAGCCCTTTATATAGCGGCTTGCCTGCCGGCTTGTGGCCAATGACACTTCTTTAATTCTTCGCCGCGCTTGGCGGCTTTCTCGGATTGGTTTCCTAGCGAACGCATCTGTAAGTGGCCTTTTTTGGCCAATCAGAATGAGGGACTTGAGGAACCTACCAGTTCCATAACAGAACACTCCCTCCCCTTTAGTCAGTCAATGGTGGGTGATGTAGTCGTAGCAGGTGGTGGGCTTTCTTTCTAGTTCGAGTTGAAACATGGAGAAGACTAAACAAAGAATCATTGTTTGGTCTCCACAGCGGTTCGACCGGGAAATTCGCTGTCTCTCTCGACCTACTCCCATGGAACCTCCTCGGACAGGGTGAGTCAGCTCCATGCGCACCCTGCCGCCTCAATTCTCTCGGGCTGGTTGGGATGGCCTCCGCCGCTCCTTCCTGGTTTGGGCCAGGGTTGGTTTGAACTGGCAGCCTGGTTGCCACCTTCCAGAAGGAGGCCTCCGCTTCGTCTACTGCTCCGGACTTTTCTTTCTTGGGGTTCCATCTAAGCACGAGTGCTCATTTTTGTTTGTTAGAATTGTTCGTTTTGGCAGAGTTTGTTGTGCTGTTATGGAGGTTCTCTCTCCCTTCTTTTAATTGTACTTCCACTCCCCTCTTGGTTTGTTTTTATCGTCGAAGCTTAATTATTTTTGGATTCTTGGCGGCGTAGTTTGTCTTTTCAAGATCGTGTGGGGCAACAAAGCTGGAGATCGTCATGTGCCGCTTCATTCCTTCCATCATCAACGTCTGAGTCAGTAGGGACGGACGGGCTGTTGACTTGTGTGGTGGGGCTATGGCAGCCATATGAGGGTCCTGGTACGAGTTCTTGGCCGTAAGACTAGGTTCACCAAATTTCGAAGGTTATGGTACTTGCTGAGTGAGTGGGGGGCTTGTTTCATGTGTAAGTGGGATTGTAACCTGCCATGGGTATGGACCGTAGTTTCCTACCCATTAAAAGTTCCAGCCGGGCTTTTATTTGTAGTGCTACTAGGGGTAAATGTTGCCAAAGGTTAGAATACGGTTGAGTTTTGTCCTGCATGTCCCCTTGGTCCATTCGCTCTCTAGGCCCTCTTTAGTATACCGGAACATGCATTCGGCCCTGCTATTCGCAGCTGGGTGGGCTGGCACGGTTAAAGGCGGACGGATACCCTGGCAGCAGGTATTGTTCGAGACTGCAAGGTCAATACATTGAAGGCCCGTTGTCCCGAAACCAGTTACTCAGGTAGCCCAATGCATCGCAAACAGTTTTATGTGACTTTTCATAACAGCCTCAGTGGTTTGTGAAGCCATGAGGAGTGAACTTTCCAACCAGTTTGAATATGCATCGCACTATAATCAGAAAGGGTTGTTCCCCGTTACGTTGGCCCAGCGAAAGTACAAATGGATGTCACTACTAGCTCACACCTCTGATCCACTGGGGAGTTTCCCGTCCAGATTGGGGCCTGTGGGGGGTAGGCCTCGATTTCTGGCTGAGGATAGATGTGAACCGAGCGTTCAAGGTGTCTTTGTACCGCCCTGGCCACCAGACGTAACTCCTGGCCAGGGCTTTCATTTTGAAGCGCGATGAGCGTACCCTTGTGCAACAGGCCTAGGAGCGTCTTTCTTGGAGGCTGCTTGGGATTACCACCCTGTCACCCCATAAAATGCATCCCTTTTCATAGACAGTTCAGGTCTGCCTGGCACGTAAGGTTTAGTCTCAGTTTTTTAATTTTCCTCGGCCAGCCCTTACCTACCATTCAGTATGCCTGCCGTCAAAGGTCTTTGGCTGTGGCTCTCACGATGTCGGCTGCGAGTTAGCGTGGCAGCTCCGCAGGTCTCCAGATGAAATGTGGGTAGTTGGGGCAGGGTTCGTCTTGTTGATGGGCAACGGTGAAGCGCTCAGGGCATCGGTGTGCAAGATGTGCTTTGCCAGGTCTGTGAGTAGGTAGTGTAGGAATTGGCAGCGAAGGAATTCAGACCACCTTGATTCATTCAAGAGACAGAATGTCGTGGTTGGCTTGTTCTCCCGGCTGGGATGTACCAAGGAGAGGCTTGTGGTCGGTTACGATAGAAAAGGGTCTACCGTAAAGGTACTCATGGATCGTTTGATCCAGCAACAATTGCTAGGGCTTCCCGATCAGTTGGGCTGAAATTGCATTCCGCCTTGGAGAGGCATCTTTGAGTAAGAGCGAGAGCTGTTCTCTGCGTCTGGAAGTTGGTGACCCAGGATGCACCAACCCCAAAAGGCGAGGCATCGCAGGTGACTGTCAAAGGCAGGGTGTTGCTTAATGGATAAGACGGTGTCCGCACGTTAATAGGTCCTTAATACCTTGGAAGGCTTTCTGTTCCTGGTGGCCCCATGTCCAAGCGGTTTTTTTATCTAGCAGTCGATGTAGAGGTTCCTGCTATTGTTGTTTATGGGGCAGGAACACACGTTATGAAAATTTATGAGGCCAAGAGACGCCTGGAGATCGGTTTTGTTTTTGGGTCTGGGAGCGTTTTGATACCTTCACCTTTTTTTCGGTGGGGTGAATGCCTTGCTTCATCGATTAATAGTCCAAAAATTTGACCCGGTAGTGGCCAATTCACATTTTTTTCTTTATCTCTTTTAGCTGATTTTCTAAAGCGTGTTAAGACTTCTCTTAACCTGGTTTCTAGCTGGTTGCATTTTTTGCTGAGACTAGTAACATCGTCAAAGTATGGGACAACACCTTTGATTCCATTTAGTAGGTGTTCCATGAGGCTTTGGAACACACCCTGGGCAATGCTAACACCGAATTGGAGGCAGTTACATTTGAATGCCCTTCTTATGCTGTTACTGTCATTTGTGCCCTCTGTCATGTATGGATCAACGGGTAGCTGTTGATAAGCCTGTGCTAGGCTTATTTATAGGCGAATTTTGAGAGTATTTTTCCTCCCCTAGCGAGTGAGAGTAAATGTTGCACTACTGGGCACTGGGTATGCGCTTTGTTGGAGCGCATGGTTCAGGGTTGCCTTATAGTCCCCCACAGATGCGCACTGACCCGTCTGTTGTGACGATAGGGGTTTCCCATTTGGCAAGGTCGATTGGTTCTAAACTTGCTATCAAACTTTATTCAGCTGTCTTATTTTCGGTTTAAAATGCGAATGGGACGCGTCTGGCCTTTAAACGAATAGGGGGCTATTTTCACGGTCTAGGCTAAATTGAAAATTTGGGGTCCCCTTGTATGAGTTACCCGTTGAAAACGTCTTGGAATTCTTTGGAGTTAGGCTCTCCTCCAGTTCAGTTTGTGGCATGGGTTGATTCCCGGTACCATCCCAATCCCCAGAGGCACGAACCAATCGATTCCTAACAGGCTAGAGTGGTTGCGGTCGACGATAGTCAGGGAAACTTGGCGTGTGATGTTTAAATTCAACTAAAAAATGTCAAGGCCAACTACGTGATTCGATTTCCCTGACAGTCTTTAACACTAGTTTTGTTCTTTTTAGTTCTCTCTGATTATGTTTTGGAATGAGGCGCCGGATGGTATTCCAGGATACCATCGATAAGGCCTGAGTTGACTTCCATCTCGCGAGGGTCTCCCCTCGATGCTCACCTCTATTGCCGAACTTCTTTCCGTTTTCCGTCCTGGCATTGTCGATGGGTGACTGTGCTGATGCGTTTCTTCTCCTGTCACCGGTTCTCTTATTGCGGTTCATCTGTTCCGGCTTGTCTGTTATCATGTCTGGGGGGTGCTGCCGCGTCTTTTTGGACTATAGCTCTTTTTTGTTGCAGCATACCCTTTCGATGTGCCCCTTTTTATTACAAGCCCAGCATATTGCATCCAGGAACCTGCATCAGACCGCGGGTGATTGCCTCGCAGCCCGCACATTGAAATTCCCGCTGATTCCTCCTCTTTTTCGCGCCATTTTCTATCTGAATAGAGTCTTGGACATCTTCGTCGTCGTCTTTGGTGTCACTCTGGATTTCGATGTCCTCGTGGTGGGTTGTCTGTGGGCTGTTTCTTTCCTCCCTCTGCTTCTTCTCCTGGTTTGGGTTGGACAGATCTGGAACTTGCATTCATTTGCCGCATGGTGGCTGCTGATTTCTTTTGCTGCTTCGGCGGCGGTTGCCTCATAGCCTCAGAGAGCCACGGTTATATTCGGCCTGTTCAGTAGTTTGCTCTGAAGGGTAGAGGTCTTTCAGGCCGAGGATTACGCGGTTCCTCTATTGCTCTTCCATGTTTTGGAACTCACAGGTTCCTCCGATTGTTTTCAAGTGCCATGCATCTATATGTTTCATCTTCTTCTGGTCCCTCTGTAGAACTCGTGCTTTTGATTAAATTCGAGACACACCGGTGCATAGTGTGTCGGAGCAATCGTCAGTGCAGACCAGGTTAATCTGCTTGACATCTCTGGGTTTCACCAGCGCCTTCACCATTTTGAATACGGCCGGTCCAGCGAGTGTGTAAGGAAGACAGCCCTCTTCCTTTGGTCTGAGATTTCTTCCATCTTGTTGCTTTTCAAGAACATAGAAATGCGATCGATATACAAATTCCCACCTCCTCATCAGGATTGAATGGCACGAGCGGCGCGTTGTTACCGGCCATCTCTCTCGCTCGGTTCAGACGCCGTGTGCTTCGGTCTTCTGCTTCTACGATGATCCACCCTTGTCGCCAGTGGTTCCGTCTGGAAAGAAGCGCGTGAGACAAGACAACGTTTATTTAAACTCGCAAGGCAAAATATACGGAACATAGCCCCAAGCCACGGGCACCTTTATATAGCGGCTTGCCTGCCGGCTTGCCAATGACACTTTTAATTCTTCCCGCCGCTTGGCTGCTCCCGGACTGGTGCCTAGCGAACCAATCCGTAAGTGGCCTTTTCGGCCAATCAGAATGAAGGACTTGAACCTACCAATTTCCATACAGAACAGAAGATGAGATAGAATTTTTTTAAATTTGGCTCTATTGCTCTTTCTAATGTTTAATTATATTATTAATTATTATTATATTATTATTATTATTATTAATTATTATTATTATTATTTATTATTATTGAGCTTGGATACAAAGGCTATCAGTGGCTCAGCATATCATTTTTTTTGTTCCTGAAAAAAAAAAAGATGAAATCACCTGGTGATTTTTGTCAGCTTGAAAACAAACTGAAAAGGTAATTTTCCGGGGACAAAAATGACACATTCACAATAGTCTAAATTACTCATGGCCAGCAATCCTTTAGAGAAGCTAGCCTTCTAGTCGCGTAACGCCCCTTTAAACCGCCCTAAGCAGCTGACGCTCATCTGCAACAATAAAACAGCCAGACGAGCTCTACGGTTGCTCGCGTCCTTTCCCTCCTCGAGAAAAGACCTGAGAGGCGCTTTCCAGTTACGGTCAACCATAGAAGGGAGGGGAGCGGGGACCCAGTTCCCGCAAGCCACACCGATTCCTGTGGTGCAGTTTCTCAAGCCACTTTGAGGAGTGGACTTCAACTCCCAGAAATCCTTGGTAGGCTGGAAATCTGGGAGTTGAAGCTCTTAAAGTTCCCTGGGTTGAGAGACACCGCTTTGGCAGGGCCCACTCTTGCCTATTCTCTGCGCTCCATGCTTACGCTTCGCTGCCCTCCCCACCAATTCAATCCGAAACACAGCAATGCTCTGCCAGGCGGGTCTTTCTCTTTTTTTTTTTTACCCGACTCACACGAAAGAATCTATAATCTGGGCCAGATTGCGGCAAGATTTCCTCCGGCTGCGTGTGATGGGGAGCAAAAAAAACCAGAAACACCCGGATCCTTTCCACTTTATTGGATGAAGAATTAGAACAAGTATTTCCCCCCCCTCCCAAACCAGCCGAACGCAAGGCGCGCCGCCATTCCGTTCCAACTGAAACTGGATAGGCTCCGAAGTCGCACGGAAACTCTCCTCTACGAGGGAAAACTGAGAGGGCGGCGCGACTCTATTACTCTTTTACGGTCGTGAGGCAACCGCAGAGGGCCCCGGCCCCTCGCTGGATCCGCTCTTTTCGGCGCTGGCCCCACGCTGGGTGGAGTCCCCGTGCAAATGGGCGAGCCTACCGGGCAAGCACAAAGGACCAGCGACAAGATGGGCACCCCGCACGCAGGGGGTCGACGGTTCGGGCTTGTTCAGCCATCCCGGATGGAAATGGCTAACTGATCGAAGGCGGTGCTCCCTGCCGCGACCGCCGCTTTGGGGATGCTGAGCACGCCGCCTCGTCGGCATGTGAGGCAAGCGGCTGCAAAGGAAGTTGGCTGGGAGAAGTTGAGGCCGAGCGGCGCTCTCCGAGAGAGAGATATCGAGCGCTTTCTTCGGGCTCACGAGGGAAATCAGGCCGAGCGACTCTCTTTCCCCCGCCCCGCTACCCCCCCGTACTTCAGCCGGGGACGCCAGCTGCACTCACCCGGAGCAGAAGCAGCACCGCGGCTGCAGCGCCCACCCAGCGAAAAGGCGCCTCCTCCTGCGATGCCGGTTTAATTTCTCGCTGAAAAGGCCAGCCGAGAGACGTCGGCTTGCGGGAATGGGCGAGACTGATGCCCTTTTAAATTGGGGTTTCTCCGGCTCGAGGCTTGTACCAAGTGTGACCGGGTGGCGTCTCATTCACTCCCCCACGCCTCCCCATCCAAGTGCGTAAATGTTTAGGATGATGGCTAAGAAGCACGGAGATAGAGGACAAGGGAAAGGTAGAGAGAGAGGACGAAGTAGGGGGGGGTAGCAAAGGATGGGGGGTACCGGTAAAGAGTACACGTTTGATGGTGGCGCAGACGAAAACAGCAGCATCTATTGGCTGAAGTCTCTAAAGATTCTCCTCTCCACTGGAAAATGGAAGAGGCCTTCAAAAGAGATAAGTCCCAGATTCAACCTCAATGTTGGGCGGAGGAGAAACAGGCCTGCCCTTTCGGGGGAGAACTGGGTAGCGCAATAGCCCGCAACGCGCGAAACCCTGGACACACTGGCCGGGTCGCGGGGGAGGGGGGGAGGGGGCCGCAAAGCCTGAAGGCAACCTTTCCTGTGGGAGCTCGTCGGGGAAAAGGGGGTTCTTGGGCTTTTTTCCAAGCCGCCCCCCCCCCGGCACCTGATCGGGCACCTTCCAAGGCGCCACCGGTTCACCTGCGTGCGGGCGGCCGAAGTTTGGAGAAGTGCTGGCGAGAGGGGGTGCGGTAGGGAACGCCTGACAGACCGGGGTCTGCGGATGTTAGCAATGGGGTGTTGCCTGCTGCAACATTTGGAGTGACTTTTACCCTCAGCAAGCCAGTGAGGCGGAGCTGGATGCCAGGTTGTGAAAAGGGTGGATGAATAATAATAACCCCAACAGACATATCTGTTTGGGGTTAGAAAATATTGCAGGGAAATACAGGCACTGATATGTTTGTTTGTTTGTTTCTATTTTCTTGTTGAAAGCGGGACAGAATCATCCGTTAAGTTAGCATTGTTCTCGGTATCTTTATTTTGCAACAATATATGCAACTCCCCTGGAAAATAGATATCTAAAATCATCATAAAATTACAGTAATAGTAGTTTTTACAGCTTTTGTAACAATTGATGCTGTATTCAAATTGGTATGCCAGTGATTTTTTTTTCCCAATATGAATGCAACTTTGCTGACTCCTTTTGGCATTTAAAAAAAATCCCTTTTTTGCTTTTGCAATAATACTTTATGTTGCTCACCAATAGCAGACTATTGAACATGACTGTGTCAGAAGTCAGGCATCAAGTTCTTTGTCTTTTTCTTCAAATTGCTTTGAACTGGGTATATTGAAATAGCTTACAGACTGGATATTCTATGAGGAATGAATTTTAAAGAGTGGATATATTCCTCGAAATGATTCATAATAAAGGCAGAGGGAAAAATCTCTAAGCATTTCTAATTTCCACAACCCACTGAGAATATTACAGTATGCATTGATCGGTGTTTTAGTATGTTTACTCAAGAGTGCAATCCCCCATTCACTTGGGAGCAAGCTCCAGGAACCTCAAATGGGATTTAGCTTTGAGTAGATCCATGTAGTATTGTGCTACGTGTCTCTGTTAAATTGTGACTGAGGCCAGGATTATGAATATAATGGATTTTTACAATGATTTTTATTCAAGTGAATTGTGAAATGTTTTTCTACTCTGGGATAATCTTTGAGAAATACTAATAATTATTAAATCAAAAAAATCAATTAACATTTATAAATAAGCAACAGGCTTCTTTAACTTGGCATCTTTCAATCCGACTCCCTGAATTCTCAGTCTGTATGGCATGAAATTGTTCAAAGTTATTGGTTCAGTTACTTGGATGTTGATTCACTTTTCAGTGGAAGAAATTTGTAGAATCCATTTTCTTCCGCTGAAAAGTGGATAAGCAGTACAGTTCAAAGTTTTATGCCTTACAGATTCAGAATTCAGGGAGTTGGACTGAAAGATGCCTCCGGCTACAATTTAAAAGAAGAGGCTTATTTTCAAGTGGGCTGTTTTAAAATTCAGTTGATGGACTCTGCATTAGCCTTTCAAAAACAAAGAAAAAGAATGGCTCCCTTTTATATCGAGGCTTCTTATATTATTGTGAGGTTAGAAAGTCACAACAATCATTCCATTTATTGTTAAACGCATGCAGGTTTCACTGGCATCAGAAAGAAACAGAGTCACCCAGGCCTCTGGATGGCCTTGGTTGAACTCACAAGCAGAGTCGCTTTGAGCTTAGTTGGAACTTAGCTGGGCACCTCTAGAGAATTCTAGGACTTCAGCTAAGACTGAAGTCACCAAACCCATACTCCGTCCCCCAGGACAATTGCAAATTACTATTAAGCTCCTGCCAAGAAGACAACTTGGTTATTCCTTATAGATACAAGGAATTGAGCTCAACTTGAAAGGCTTTGCTTTTACATTTATATGTATGGTTAATCTGGAGGTCCCTTTAATCCAAAAATAAAGGCAATTGTTAAGAGAGAGCTGTGCTTTCCCCTGATTTTTTTTAGAGGTTGGACAATTATCTGTTAAGAGATGCTTTAATCTGGATTCTTGCATGAAGTTGCAGATTGAACCTCAGGTCCTAATTGGCTTCTTTTAATTCTGCAATGGTATGACTTGCTGAATGTGGAAAATTACCTGGAATGACTGGAACAGGAGGACCAAGTCCTATAAGTACGCTTAGCTAAGGATATTTATTACCACTGAAGGTAATAGCATAACTATCTTCAGTTAAACACTAGAACAAATCTGCCCCTTTTGATTCTCCAAACTTTCCCAAGTTTGTATCCTCCCAATGTGTGAATTGACTACAACTCTATTCTTGCTCGCCGATAATGATTATAGCCTAAAAACAAGTTTAAGAAAGCATGCTCCAGAGGGTGAGCTCTGAACCAATAGACTAATATTTAACAAAACATTTAACTAAAAGTAAAAAGTGTAAAAGTTTGTACACTGAAAGCGTAACTAAAACCAACCTATTTTAACCTGTATAAGAGGTGAGGGAGCTCATGTTTTTTAGGATGTGAAAAAAAAAGAGGAGAAAGCAAAACAACCTAGAAAATGCAAAATATTGCAAGAACCAGTAAAAAGTATTGAATCATACCCAAAATCCTGCTTTAAAGCAACAGAGAATTGTGGTACCTCAAGGAGGACTAAGAGATCTCTAGAACTGCTCTTCGCTCTTAGTTCCTGAAAAATGGTTTGTTACATTTGAATTGGAAAGATGCAACTGATTTACATGCAACTTACAGATTTCTATTCAGTATAAACCAGGGGTCTTCAAACTTGACAGCTTTAAGACTTGTGGACTTCAACTCCCAGAATTCTTCCTCCATTCATGTTAGCTCAGGAATTCTGGGAGTTGAAGTCCACTAGTTAAACTTGTCAAGTTTGAAGACTCTTGATAAAGACATACCTCTTGCTCCTGTTCTTGTGGAGGATGTTTAGAGTGGTTTAACACTAATATTTCTCTGGAAATTTTATGTTGTTTGACAAAAAAAATGCCTCTCCTTTGAATTTGGTAGTAAAACAGAAAATTCAAAACAAATGTATGGTCATAACATTGCAGCTGTGGTTTTTATACTGAACTGGATCCGACTTAAACAAACCAAACAAGACCTTATGACCCATTTATTAAAAGAAGAGGTAGAATTATTGAAACTGCCTTGGGGTATTATGATTTTTTGAGATTTTATGAGATTGTTTGCATTGTTCTACTCCCTTGACTGTACCTCCTTCCAAAAAAGTATCTTCTCTGTGATTTACACCTGGTACAAAGCCATGATTAAGATCATGATTGATCTTAGCCATGATTAAAAAAAAAACACCCATTACTTTTGCTCCTGTTTTTGAAGTTGGAATGAAATAAACTGGTAATTGGACTCTGCCACCCTAAAACTCGGCCTTCCTGTCTCCCCTGGCCAGTATATTGCCTGGAAGTATGAGGAATTATAGAGTGCAATACATCTGGAGGACATCAGTTTGGAGTCAGCTGCTAAGTGATGCTGGTGGTTGCTTAATTTAAAATAAAGTACTCCAGCAAATGCCAGGGTGTATAATGTTGTAAACATTTTTGTGCTGAAGGCCATTATTCAGTATATGAGTAAGCAAAGTAAGATGCCACAGCAAAAAGTTTAATGTAAAAAAAAATATGCTTATTTAAGCTTATTTAATATGTTTATTTATGCTTATTTAAGAGAAGTATTCATTATGCATGAGTATGTTTAGCTGCAGTTACCAGGTCAAATGTACCTGTGGAACATTTATGCTACAAAACATTCATGGTCGTGTAAATGTTGGTGTGGTTCCATAGTCGGACACACTATGGCTGAAATGGAACCACTACAAATTCTGGGCCAAGAAGGGTATCTGTGTTACTTTGGCAATCAGTGTTGTTTTTTTTCTCCCCCCATCTATATACTGTTAATGATACCAAGGCTGGGAATTGATAGAATTTAGGAAATCGTTTGATTTCTCTTTTAAAGGCAACAGTCCTGTTAGCGAGGAATTAGTTAGGCTGAGCTATCCTACGTCTGGTTACATTTTGTTTCTTCTCCAAATTCTGCTTCTACGTTAAAAATTTGGGGATAATGAACTCAGAATGCCTCACTAGCAAAGGAATTAGCAGGCTCCCTGATGATAAAGAAACTATTATGGTGGCAGTGACTTCTACTTCAGGTTGTCTTCCCTGCCAGGTTTCTCCTGATCTCGAAAGTGATTTGATTAATTTTGCTTAGGGGGTAACATGGGAATGGCATAGGCACAATGATTTTATTATTAAAATGTCCTGGGTTTGAAATGTAATGTTCTGGGTTTGAAGCAGAAATGCATGAATATGGCACCGTTTTGCAAGTCCTTAAACCAAACGTGCCTTTTTTCTGGGCTCACATCACAGCTCTGGAGGGCTGAGGAGTGAGGACTGATAGCTCGTCATCCTGGCAAATGGATACTTTGAGGAGTTACCAACTTGTGTGAAAGCAGCTTTCTGCTCTACCCAGCCATCATATTGATACTTCATAACCACCCCTCCTAACCCAACATGCTGCTCCACCTGTTTTAGAGTTGCAGTTCCCAGAATTCCCAGCCAACATAGCTAAGTCTAACAAGTGGGTCAGCCACAAACTTTTGTAAGGCTAACTGCTGCCTCCAAATATTCCAACCCAGCTGGAGATTGCCAGGTTGGAAAAGCTTGCCCATGTTGGTTTTGACAAATCAAGAAAAGATAAACTGATTTTTTTTTCTAGCCCATATGAAACTTGAAGAAAAAAAAATTAATAAAATGAAAAAGGCATCAAAAAAGTAATGAAATTATTAAAAGCAAAATTTGAGCAGCTTGCCAGCAGAATCGAGATCAAAGCAATTAGAACTGAGGATCGAGTAACATTAGACAGCAGTGAGAGAGGTCTGTTTAAAAGACTAATGGATTGCATTAGCAGAAGCTTTTTGCCCATCAGCATAAGTAGGGAGAAAGCGACAAAATTATATTATGAGGTCATGATTCAAACCTTATGACTTACATTCTTATCTCCAGTGTTGAGACACAAGTACAAAAGGATAGAGATTGTATCCTGACATTGTTGCATGGCTGTCATCTTTTTCTATATAATTGTGGTTATCTGTGGATGTCTCTGTTTATGTCCATGAATAAGATTCAAAGATGATGATGCAATTTGTTCAGGTTTGGAAACTTTGATGCATTTGACACAGTTTCAAAAAAGGAGTGTAAGTGCTGCATGATATCTTTATGTAATGGAGATGAGAGATATTTATGCGAGGGAAGGGAAGATTGGGTTGCAGAATAGGTGAGAAAGCAAAGGCTATAGTTTTGCAAAAATGAATTACAGCCTCCAAAAGTGAGAACCTAAAAGACAAAAAAACCTGAAGAAACATAACAATCTTTGGGGATTTTCAGAATGAGAAGCAAAATATTTAAGCTGCAATGATTTATTTCCTTTAATTTAAGAAAAAGATCAATAGGTGTGGTTTTCCTGCCATAATTGACAAATCAAAGTCTCTGCATCTAAAATTTCAGTTCATCAGAATTGATGAAGAAAATAAAATAAAAGCTTTCTGGCAAGAATATAATGTATTCTTTTGAAGAGCATGAAGCTCCAGCGTCAGTTATATATCCGTGGTATTAGACTTTCTAAATATTCAATTTTTTTTAGAAAAAAAAGAAGAAAAGAAAAATTAGAAAACATTCTGTATATAATTTTTACATATTATATTGAATCTCATTTTTTGTTTTATTACTGTTGACAGTTTTGGGGTATTGAGAGGTTTATCCTCTCAATACATTTCTGATTCTGAAAACTGTAGGTTACTTGGATTGAAAAAGCTCCTTGATTCTTTTACATATTATCTGTATATGGGAACCGTAATGTTCTAATTCAATAGTTAGTTACTACAAAGTGATAGACAATATGGAGGAAGGAATAAAAGGGAACAATGCACAGGAATCTTGTCTTACTACATTAATTTTTTTAGAAAAAAAATGTTCAATTTTTTTCAATGTTTCCATTTTTTCTGGGAAAACCCCCCAAAAGGTATTGAAGTGGGAATACACATGTTTCTCCCCCTCTCTAGCTATATTTTCTTTTACTCCAATTTTAAATTTTTGACAAGATTACACCCTCTATATATAGCTGGGCAGGTTCCTCTGAAATTCTGTAGCCCTCATATTTTATTTGTTCATTAACCTTTTTTTTTTGTTTTGCTTATGCTGAGTTACTATTCTAATGCCTCGATTACATCTAGTGCAGCAGACTCTTTTCATTGATAAAAAGTGTTAGGAAAACTACTGGGCTTATTGAATTATATTTTTCCATTTTGTTTAAGCACCATCTCTTTTTTTCTCTCAATAGCCATTGTTTTCATTCCGGGAAAAGTTTTTTGCTTACTGGTCCTGTAGTATTTTTGGGGTGGGAGGAATGGAATCCTTCTTCTCTTTATTAACTGGCAATACTTGCGAAGTATATTTGATAAAGGAGTCATAGAAAATTTCTCTAATCTTGTCAAATTCTTCAAGTAGCCACCCCTCCCCCCAAAAAGTCGGCAAGGCTGAATACAGTTAAACCTAGATCTAAATCAAAACATGTCATGTAACACACTCAGAACGATTTCTTTTCAAAAGCCCAGCTAGTTCCTGGTTAGGTATTGTGAGTGCTTTGCAGGAATTGCTCATTGAAAATTCATCCAAGATTGGTCAAAAGATCCCCCACCCCATCAGATTTGCTAATGAATGCTTGAGGCAATTCAGACTTTTCCATGAAAGAATTGCCTTCATTTTTAAGCAAAGATACATAATAAGATGCCTAAGTTCAGTATGATTGAGTTGCTTGCCAATGATTTCCAGCATCAATAAGTACAACCCAGGAATCTTCCTTACAAAAAGTCATTCTGTTTGTGATCTTGATCCTTTGGCCTGCTGCTCTTCCCAACATCTGCTGACAGATCACCCACATTTCAAGGTGTTAGAGACTGAATCTGTGAATACTGCATGTAAAGCAGGTTGTCTTTTAGTGAAGCGTAGCAAAACATAGGGTATCTAATTTCTTCTAGGAAGTCTTCACGTTCTTTTTGTTGATCTGGAACTAGATCGAGATGGTTAGCAATAACCTGTCACTATTTAGATAGTGTTATTTATTAGCCCATGCATAATTATCTTCCAACAATATGTATTTAATTCAAAAATATGAATATACAAGTTGTTGATATTAAAAATTCTGCAGTAAAAAAACTTTGTTTTTAAAAGTGGAGATTAATAATGGTGTTATCTATATAAATGCTTGTTTATATTTATTTAAAAGATTTTCAAAATGCAAACAACATGGATATTAACCTTCCCTTTTCATAGGTCATGAACCTGGACTTACACAGTTGGTGAACTACTACAGAGGGGCTGATAAACTTTGTCGAAAAGCTTCTTTAGTGAGGTAAGATATTTTTGCTTGCTTATTTACATGTAAGAGTGGGGGCCATTCTAATCTCTGGAGGAACGAGAGAGAGGGAACGAGAGAGAAGGAGCCACCATGGAGAAGGCCCTTCTTTTGGGTCCCTTCTTCTATATCTCCCTCAATGGTACCCGCAGCATTCATTGCCTCCCCACTCTGATGGGTCATGTAGAGGTGACCGGCAAGAGACGGTCCCTCAGATAACCTGGTCCCAAGCCATGAAGGGCTTTAAAGGTGACAACCAGCACCTTNCCCAAGCCATGAAGGGCTTTAAAGGTGACAACCAGCACCTTGAATTGCACCCAGAAGCAAATCGGCAACCAATGCAGGAGAGGTGGTACATGTGCAATTCTCTTCTTGGTGACTTTCTCGGTGCTGCCATTTGACTGTCAATTAATTTCAAATACAGGATATTTCCTGCAGCCTTGTGACTTCAAACTGGTATTGCCTCATTTTCAGATAGGGCTGCTCAATAATTACTTTCAGGTCACAGATCTTGGGTACTGGAATGAGTTTTGAATATAATTGATAACCTTCTGTTCATGTTCCTTCATAGCAGCAAAACAGTTTTCTGGTCGGTGGAGCCTTCTTTCAACTTGTAAGGCTATGAAAAGCCAAATATATATGTATATTTTAAAGAATCAATAAATAATATGGCTAAAGGTATTACTTTATAATGCTTCTAGAATTGTGCTGCTTGGCAAAAATTGCATGACAGGCCACTCTCTTTCAGTGAAAAGGAGTGCTACAGGGCATGTTTTAATGGATAATACACCTTTGGTTTATATGTAACCTTTATGCTCTGTTGATTTACAGATACTAATAAGCCTTAAGGATATGAAATCCATTAAATTCTGGTTGGCATTTCAAATCTCTGACCTTTCTTGAAACATAAAATAAAATGCTTGTGGGCTTTGCTGAATGTTTTACTGTGTTTTAGGATTCATTTAAAAATCTTGCAAAATGTATAGCAGTTTTTGCCCTTTGGTTTTCAGAAATTTACCTGGCACAACAAGAATATCTTCTTTAAACTGTTGGTAAATTTGATTCCAAACCAGTCTTTTCCAGCCATCTATTTGTAGAATATTGTTGCTCACCAAAGTTGTCTGGTCCGTTAATTCATTAAATTCTTATTCAGCTTTTTGCCATTTTTTGTATTAAGTTACTAGTTAGCTTTTATTCTATTCTGAATTGAAGTTTTTACAAATTACCTATTTACCATGTAGTTTTGCAAATTGTTGTTTTTTGGAAGATCTCTTAACTGTAAAATAATTGTAAATCCTAGGGTGATTAGAAAACAAGGTCCAGTGTCCTTAAAAGCTATCCAAAATCCAGTGTCCTTAAAGGCTCTGTTGTTGTTAAGAGCTTGATGGTTTTCTGTTTCTTGGATACCAAGACCTGCAGCAGAGGTCTCCAAATTTGGCAACTTTAAGAATTGTGGATTTCAACTCTGGAAATTGAAGTTGCCAAGTTTGGGCACCCCTGACCTGCAGGATGACTACTAACCTGAAGTCTCCTCATGAACAATAGCCATCTGAGAAGAATCTCACATCCTCTCATTTATTCAGAAAGATTCTGATAAACTGAGCTTGGTGCCAGGTCATTGCTATGGTATCATTTCGGCTCTTTCGCTCACAGCTATTTCACCATGTACTTCATCCAAAACTTTATTTAAAAATGCCTGGGAGTTCTAAAGTTATAAGCTCAACGTATTTCGAGAGTGCAAGTTGGGTGGGGAAGTCTATCTCAGAATTATCAGGGCATTTGATTGAAAATAGCACCTGATTGTGACCAAAGTCATTTTGGGGGGAAAATTTTTAAAATGAACTTGTCACCGTTTGGAAGATAACATTTATGCTGGCGGTTATAGTGAAGCTTTCATTTTCTTATAATATGGAAAAACTGTAAAGATGTTTTTTCTCTTTTTCTCTATAACATCAAATCTGAACAGTTCTAACCAGGTTGAATGGTGAGAGATTTGGGGATAGATAAAAGGATGTATTAATTCAGGAGACAGTTCAATTGTGCATTCATTACGTATCAGGCATCATGAAATACATTGTCTGCCACCTTTAAATAGCTTTACGGTAATACAATTAGAATGTTATTTCATAAGGGATAAGATTATCAAAAACTACCTTTCACCCAAGATCAGTATCATCATGTTCACAAATACAATAATTACTTCCCATGTAAACATTATTAATACGAATAAAAGGAAACATTAAGACAGGGACAGTAGGCAAGTTGGTGTGCTTATGCACACCCCTGTGTTGGAGGCAATTCACAGTAATATGAAAGATGTTTAAATCAATAAGACCAGCTAAGATATATATATCCATATATAAAATCTTCCTCTCCCCCCCCCCATGTGTTTGTGTGTNCCCCCCCCCCCCATGTGTTTGTGTGTGTGTAGATTAATCAAGACAAGTCCTGAATTGGTAGAAGCTTGCATGTGGTTTCCAGAATCCTATGTGATTTATCCAACCAATTTGAAGACCCCAGTAGCTCCAGCTGAGAATGGCCTTCATCATCTGATAAACAACACAAGAACAGATGAAAGGGAAGTCTTTCTGTCATCCTATCAGAAGAGGAAAGAGAGTGGAGAAGGAAATGTGTGGATTGCCAAATCTTCAGCAGGAGCCAAAGGTCAATTTCTGACAAAGACTCTGGAATGCATTTTTTTAATTTATCAAAGAGAAGTTAGAGAGCTATGGCTTATTAATAAAAAAAATCTCATATTCAAATGCCAACTTTGTTATTCAATCACTGATTGGCTTTGATTCAGGCATGTTCTCCTGGGTTCCATGGGTAAATTACTATTTGGTGCTAAGGCACAATGTGGGTGTGTTTGTTTTATACCTAGTGTGTCTCATGAACTCAACTGTTGCATTTTTCAGTCAAATTTTGGGCTTGTTGGGATACATTAGCAATACATGGCCCATTTGAGAAACCATGGATAAAATAAACCATGGCATAGCTTGATATGCAAATTCAGCCAGGATAATTTAGCATAACAGAATCTGGAGATTGATACTAAAGCCAGTTTAAAAATTATTCCCTTCCCAAAGGTCAAATATTGTGTAGTAACTTTCTTGCAGATCTGTTGAGACCACAACTCTACTGACAAAGAGAGTTATGTGAGAAAAGTAACCAAGCCTGCTTTTTAGGGCTTAGCAACAGCAGTCAAAGCTTTATTACTATGCTAGGGGCCTAGAAAACTGATCTTTCTTGCAGATCTTTCATTACCTGGCTAGGTAACACCTTCAGTGCTAGAAAAGAATGAGGCTTGCTCTCTGTTTATATACAGAGCTTGCCCTGTCAGTGTTGGTGGGAGTATATTTTTCTCCTGGTAGTCCCTTGATTTCCGCTATGCTCCAGCCAGGTAATGAAATACCTACAAGAAAACAATCTAGCTCAGAGATCACCAAGGGACTGCACAGTTCATCCCTGTACTCTCTTATTTGTTCTATTGATATCCAAAGTTATAGGTTAAATTCCAAAAAAATATTTTGAGTTACAATTTGAAGAATGCTAGGGTTGGATTGTTGATATTTTGTCTAGTACTTTTCTATCCAAGCCCTTATTTTTTCAATTAGGTGAAGGAATTCTTATTTCTTCAGAGGCTACTGAACTTCTGGATTTTATAGATAATCAAGGACAAGTGCATGTGATTCAAAAATACCTGGAGAAGCCTATGCTCTTGGAACCAGGTCATCGCAAATTTGATATTAGGTAATTATTTCTTTTTAAAAATATTTGGTATCTGAGGTGCTTTTCATTAATTTTCTGTCAATTTAGGTTTGTTCAAATGCATTGGATGCGTGCATTTGTATTACTGTTTTTAGTTTTTTGTAAATATTTATTTTTTAATTCACTTTAATTACCACATACTGTCAAATATTTGTTAAATCTAATTCTTCTGATTTTGAATCATGTTACCTATTTTTTTTAATCTATATACACTGTGATATGTTGTGTTTTTTTAACTTTTAGAAGTTGGGTCCTAGTGGATCACCAGTATAGTATCTACCTCTATAGAGAAGGTGTTCTACGGACCTCTTCAGAACCTTACAATAGTGCTAATTTCCTGGACAAAACCTGTCATTTGACCAATCACTGCATTCAGAAAGAATATTCTAAAAACTATGGGAGATATGAAGAAGGGAATGAAATGTTTTTTGAAGAGTTTAATCAGTACCTGGTGAATACTTTGAACATTACTTTAGAAAATACAATCTTACTGCAAGTCAAAAATATAATAAGGTATGTATTTGTCTTTTATTTTCATCCCAGCCTATCTACAAGAAAATTTGCACAGCTATTATTCATGTATTATCTGCACTCTTAACAACCAACTAGAGGCTAAGAGGCCTCTTTTTCTATTTGCAGCAATATTTAATATACATGGGCTTTATCTCCATGTTTTTGCTACATGAAAACAATTCTAAGAATACCCAACAATTTCCTTGTCCATTATAAGTAGTCCTTGACTTAGCACCACAACTAAGCCCAAAATATCTGTTACGAAGCAAGATAGCCTGAGTTTCACCCTATTTTATGACCTCTCTTGCCACAGTTGTTAATTGAAACACAGTTGTTAGTAACATGGGTGGTTTTTTTTTGGTTAAGTTTTATTGTTTTTTAAAAACAAACAAAAAACAAACAAAACATGAAAACATCCAACTTTCTTCCATAAATATACAAGCACTGTGTCGGTTGGTTTGCAAATTTTTTGTGCTTCAATTTCATAGTCTCAGTTACAGTTACATGACATAATAACTCATATTATCAATCAAAAATTGAATATCCTAGTAGTATTATTAATCAATCATTTGACTATAACTTTGTTCATTCATACTTTGCGAGATAGCTATACTTTACTTAGTGTATTTTATAACATTCATATCGTCCTCCCAAATCTATCCTAAAAACATATATATAATAATAATAAAAAAGAAAAGAAATACATCTTTATATATTCATTACTTTCTAAAATTCTACATATTCTGTTATTATATTTTGTTATCTAGCCATTGATAGAAAAGGTCCCAAATTTTGTAAAA
>BHFT01043050.1:0-47919 GCA_004320025.1 Laticauda laticaudata
GCAGTATTTAAATTGTCTTTCACCCAAAATTGAGGACAATGTTGAAAAATCCTCCCCCAACTTTATGAACTGTATTTTTGAAGACTTTGGAATGTGCAGAAATGGACAGGTGTCAACAGAACTTAAAAAACAAAGAGGAGGACAGAGTACTACGAGATCTGGAACTTGGTTTACAGCTGGTTGGAAGGTAGACATGAAATGAATAGAAGAAGATAAATAAAGAGGTAAATAATGAAAAATAATAATATTTCCTTGCAGTTAAGGTATAGGTTTGTAATTATATTAATTTGATGAAAATTTCGTGTTCACATATCAGTGTAATAAGTGTGATATGATTATAACATTTACCAAACTTAGAAGATGTCAAATTGAATGAACACTGCCTTGCTCATGTTTACAATAAGCAGAATGTTTTGTTTTTATTGCAATTTAAATAGAGTTAATTAAAGTATTTTTAAAAATTAAAAAAGAAAAAACAACTCGCCCCCCCCCCCCCAAAAGCCAACAGTTAAGAGCCCAACCTAAGGAATCTCTAAACCCACCCCACCAATCTGACAGGGGCAAGCACTCTTAGAAATATAAACTGACGCAAACTGCACTCCTTACTAGCATGATTGATGTTACTCTAGTCTTGCGGTATAAAAACATCTGCAAGAAAACAAGCCAAAACTTCAGAGAGTTTCAAGGACCCTGTTGGGAAGAATTATCCTTCTGGGTTCCAGTTCAGACGTTGAGCGAAAAAGGAACACTGAAACATAGACGGCTGTTTTGGGAAGTTGGTTTAATGGTGGAACAGGACCACATGGGCTTTGGAGCTCCAAAGTGAAAAGGATGTTCACATGCTTCAAGGTGAAAGAGAAGGGGGGCAAAGATGCTGAGAAACCTTTATATCCTTTCTGTTAGGACCCACCTTAGTGTTTCCTGTTCCTGTGGAAGAAATGTAACCCATTGGCTGTCAGACCTCCCAGGCGGGGCAGGGGTCTTTAAACTTTGTTTTAGCGGACGATTTGTCTACGAGGCTAACACAAAGATCTCTCTGGCAAATTGAAAGAAAAAAAGGACAACACAAAACAAATGGAAAGGAAGGACATACAACCTAAGGCATGGAATATCAGCAGATGCGGCAGAAATCTGCAAAAGTCAAGTCAGAGTTAGAAAAGCGCTCAGAACGAACAAGACTTGCAACAAAGCCAAAGATAACTAACGAAAAGTTTTTCCTCTCCAACAGTATCAATAACAGGAAAATGTCAAGGAAACAGTCGCTCCACTAAAAGAGAGAAAGTGGCAAGGAAGTGGCAACAGAGTAGAAGCAAAAACCTGCTTAACTCATTCTTTGCCTTGTCTATACACGCAAAAAGAAACTATAGCTCACCCACCAAAAAACATAAAATGTAAAAGGACAGGACCCAGAAATCTAAAAGGTTAAAAATAAGCAAAAAAACTTAGAGAGAACACCTGTCTGATCTTTGATGAAAACAAATCACCGGGGCCAATGGTTACATCCCGAGGTTTTAAAGGGAGCTGGCAGAGGTCATCTCCAGAACAACGCACCATATTTTTCAAAAATCCTTGGAGCACTGGAAACTCTACCAAAGGACTGGAAAAGAGCTAATTGTAGTTCCCATCTTCAAAAAAGGAAAAAAACAGACCCCAGGAAACCCAATCAGGCCTTAACATCAATACCTGGGAAAATACTGGAAAAGATAATAAAACAAACATATATCCAACATCTACGAACAACAAGTAAGTAATAACTAGCGTCAGCACGGGTTTCGTTAACCAAACAATTTATCATTGCCAAGCCAATCTTATTTTCATTCTTGAACAACAGTTGAATAAATTAGTAGACCGAGCAAATACTGTTGACATAATGATACTTTAAGGGCCCTGTCCACACTTGGCCGATGGATGGCAAACGTTAGTAAAAAAGGACACAGCGGACGAGAAAAAAGTGTTCCATCCGTTGTTATCCGCTCTCAAAAGGGGAAAAAACTTTGCCATACCCACGAGCGGATAACAACCCAGAAAGTGAACGGGACGGGGGGGAGGGGACCACAGGGCAGAATGGAAAGCCGGATGCCTCACGGAAGCGCCAGCGGATGGAAGCCGGATGGGAGGGAGCGGAGGCAACCACAAAGGCTTTCAGCGGGGAGCACACGCAAAGCGGATGCGGAACGGATACAGTGGAATGCAGAGCGGATGCCAGAAGCGGATGCCATAGCGGATGCCTAGCGCGACTGCCTCGACGTTCTTTCTCTGGTCTTTACTATTTCATTTCCTGCGCATGCGGGGAGGATGCATTGCGTCAGCCCCGCCAGCTATAAAGGGGAAGCGCTCGGAAGCAGGACACCGATTCAAGAGGAGAGACCTGCTCCAGACACAGCTCTTTCAAGCCTGCCCCGTGCCGAGCCTGCCCTGCCTGCCATGCCTGCCCTGCCAGCCTTGCGCCAGCCTTTGCTGGCCTGCCATCCTGCCAGCCTCCCTGCCAGACCTCCTGCCTGCCAGCCTCCCTGCCTGCCTGCCTGCCTGCCACAGCAACCCAACAACCAATGGGGGAAGAAGAGGGAAAGCCTCAGCATCTGCTGCCACCCTGGCAAGAGGGACAGGGCCACCCTCCCACCCCTGGCCTTCACTTCTGCTTCTTTTTTGGGCCCCGGGGGCTTCTGTAGCATGGGCTCGCTCTTCTGCGGGCTGGGGCTTTCTGCTGCTTCTGCTTCTGGGGACAACTTGATGCTGCTGCTTTATGGCCGGTTGGTGCTTCTGCCTCATGCTTACTCTGCTCGTTGCTGTAACTCCTTGGCGGTTGTGCTTCTGGCTCGTGCTTACTCTGCTGATGCTGCGTTCTGGCAGTGGTGCATTCTGCTAATCTGCTTCTGGAGGAGCTGATGCTGCTGCTTCTTGGTGGTGGTGCTTCCTGCTGGTGCTTACTCTGCTGGTAGCTGCTCCTCGTCCTGCTGGTCCTGCTTGTCCGCTTGTCCTGCTCGTTGCTCCGGTCTTGCTTCGTCCTGCTTCGTCCTTGCTCCTGCTCCTTGGTCTTGCTGTTCCTGCTGGTCCTGCTGGTCCTTTGCTCATGCCGTCCTAGTCCTGCTGGCGACCTGCTTTGGTTGCTTTACTTCTGCTGCTGCGCTGATCCTGGTTCCTGCTCGTGCTGCTGCTGCTGCTGCTGCTGATTTGATGATGATGGATGGTGATGATCCTGCTGGTGCTGCTGCTGCTGGTGGTGTGGAAGGAAGCAGCCCTGTTACAACCTTGAAAGCCGCTCCTCCTCGAGGCCCATCTGGTCCTGCCAAAGGGAGGAAGAAGGCCATATGCGAGAACTGGAGAGGAAGGCAATACTCCATTGAGGAGGAACCCGAGAGATGAGGTTGCTGGAGTGGCTAGAGGAGGAATTGACTTTTTATGGCGGAAGGGGACACAGGTTCTACAGGCGAAACACCAAAAGGAAGCAGGCTGCTTGGAGAGAGAGTCGGAGAGCCTGGTGCTACAACTTCGGAGGTGCTCCTCCGGCTGGTGGGAAGCACATGCACACCTGGTACGGGAAGCTCACCTCAGAAATCTGGCCAGGCCAGGTCAAGCTGACAGGACAGAGAGACCTACGGTCATTGGCCAGGTGCAGCTTCTGGAGGGTGAGATCCTGCCCCGAGAGCAGCAGCCCTCTCACAAACCCCCTCTCTCCGGCACCTCTGAGAGCCAGTCCTCTTCCGGGCGAGGATCAGCTCCTGTTCTCCAGGCAGGTTTCTGTGGAGCGTCCCATGGCGGAGAAACCCCCTGACAGTTGTTTTAACACCTGCGGAGCGCATGGACGACTCCCTGGGCACAGTGGGAGACAAGGAGACGGCACTTTCACACAGTCCTACCCCATCCACCCCCAGCTCCACCTCCACAGAAAGGCAGAGAGCAGACAGGAAGGCAACATTCCACACTGTTTTCTGTTGGAGATTAGGAAAAACCACAGAGCAGGCATAGATCTTTCCTCTCTCAGCTGGTCCACACCGACTCCTCATTTCCTCCAACCGCAAGCCCTTATCCTCACCTATGTCACACCAGATCCCTCACGGGAACATGGCGGAACCCCCAGTTACCAGGCTGGTGAATGGACCGGATCACCGAAGCTGCTCACCAACCCTCGCCAGATCCAGAGGAAACCTGACTACCCAACTCAGCGCAGGTCTGCTCCTCCACCCAGGTGATGTCCCTCCCATTCCAAGGCTTTCCACAGGCCCTTCACCTACCAGGCTAACGGGGCTACCAGGAGGTCCCAGCAGACACCAGCAGCAGCCCTATCCCAGTCCAGGCACAAGTTCTCATCGGAAGACACCGTTGCCACCAGCGTTCTCATTTGATGCCCACTGATGCCACCACGCCATATGGCCCACGACCGCCACCGATGCCACCCACATCACCGATGCCACCCACGCCAGTCCTCACACAGCTGACCAGACAGCCCCACTACATTGCTTTCCCTTCCTCCCACCCCACAGCCAAAGCCGGCCTCAGAACTTCTGTCTAAACGGTTATTGGGACTTGACCACCTCATGGCATGGCGAGGAACGGAGCTCTCACACATACGGGGGCTGAAGGCCAGCTGTTCGCAGAGCTTTCTCAACACACCCGTGCACTGTTGTCCTTCTCGGGGGCCAGGGGCACCCCAGTGGGTGCTTCACGACCAGCACTCCCAGCAGCAGCCACCTCCACAGCAAACCTGGACCCTTCACCCCTGAGGGACTGGGCCACAAACCTCCGAGGTGGACCGAAAGAATTGCCGAGACTTGGGTGGGCTACCTGTAGACTTTATTTGGACATTGACTTGGTCATTTTTCTGTTTACAGCTTGTTATTAATAAAGTTTATCTTTTGCTTCAACACACTTGCTTCATTTTATTTTTTTTAGATAAGTCTTGGTGGAAAACTTTTACGGAATGGTTTAAGCCTGCATGCTTGTGGATGGGTAAGGATAGCTGTGGATTGGGCAGGGATATCTGTGGGATGGGTTAAGCGATAGCTGTGGGATGGGGTTAAATAGCTGTGGGAGTAGGGTTAAGATAGCGTGTTGGGGATGGGTTTGAGATAAGCGGAAGATAACCTCCAGTGTAAGCATAGTGGGACTGTATGTGCACCCTCCCAGGTAGCCACCACCCTATGGGCCCTTCATTATCAATTACTAATTAAACATTGATCCAACACATGTCAACAATAAAACAGAACCTATTAAATGCCCTGTTCATTTGTAGGCCCCACCCCAACATACATTGGCACAATCTCATCCGTGAGAACAGGCTGAAGGAAGCACCATTAATCATCTACCATCCTGTCTTCCCACTCCACCTGCTCAGCTGGGAGTTGCACCAGTGTTTCAGGAGGTTGCGCTGCTCCCCCACGGAGGCCGTTGGGCCTTGCACAACCTCAGTGTCTATTCCAGGTTTTGCCCTTGCCTCCATTCCCCCAGGCTCCATGTCCCCATTGGCCTTTATGGAGGTCCACGAGGCCTGTTCTGCAACACTGGCGTAGCGGGGTGCGCATGACAATTGTGGCAGATGCAGCAAGCTTCCCAGGATCCTCCTCACGGGTCTCTGGCGATGTGCCATCTTGGTGGTGAGAAGTACCTGGAACCTGTTGGCCAGGATCTGCAAAGGGCATTCTCCACCACCCGCCTGCCCTGGGACAGCCTGTAGTTGGAAGATCCTCTCTTCACGGGTGAGGACATCTGGAAGTGTAGGGCTTGGCATGAGGTTAGGTTTCTGAGGGAGAAGGCGTCATCCCCAGGATGAAGTAAGGGCACATCTTGCGTGTCGTTGGGCAGGGGGTCTTTGGATCTGGGAAGCCCCATGCATGACGGTTACGTCCTCCAGCCCCTCCTTTGAGGTCACTGGGCATTGTAATTACCTGAGGGCAGTCTGAAGATGGAGCTGTTGCCTGAAGCAATCGATGTTACATTGAACTTGACGTCACGGCATCGACCCATGGCGAAGAGGTCGGATGCTGAAGAATCTTGTAGTTGAAATTTAAGTGGACCCGGACTTGGCTGGTGCTTTTGCCAGGCCATTGTGCTGCCATTCTATGGCTCCAACGGTGGTTGTGGGAGTTCCACCCTGATACCCACTGGCTCTGCAACTTTCTTCCATCCTTTCTTCAGTGGAGGGGCACTGGAGAGCTCCTTCCATGTATTCTTCCATTGATGGCCCTGTACCACTTTCTCTGACCACAATGCTTATGGTGTTGTGTGGCACCCTCCAGCCGTACTGCATGCTTCCTGTAAGGTGGTACCCGAGGGCCAGGTTGGCGCAGAGTCAGAGCCACCTGAGCCCAGGGTCCAGGCTTGGGCCGAAGTTGGGCTTTGCTTGGTCAACCTGGGTGTCAGCCACTCCACAACTTCGTCAAACATGGCTGGAGGGCATCCTCGTGAAGTTCTGGAATTGCACGAGGGTCTTCGTTTCCTCAAGCTCCCACCATCAGCTTGTTGCTCTTCTTCCTGCTCTTCATCCGATCCATCTTCGGACACCAGACGTTCCTTGGCCACCTCCCTTTCTTTCCCATAGCAGAGTTGAAAGAGCCTGTAAGATTTTGGCTACTGGCACTGTTGCAGGAACGATTGATGGGCTACCAAAAGACTGTGTTTTCGATCCATGAGTGGAACATGACTGGATGCTGTGGAAGAAGCAAGAGGCCAGATGAAGGCTGCAAGAGGTCTGCACGAGCTGGGCTGCTGGGCTGAAAGTGAGATCCAGGTTGAGTTGCTCCCCCTTTTTATAGCAATATAGGTTTTCCCCTATGTTGTCCCTTCTGGCATCCTCTAGGCATCCTCTAAGACATCCTTATATATCCGAGATTAGTTCCCCTCTCAACGTTTTTCCATTTTAAATGCTTTTGTATGGCATGCTGCATCCGCTTTCATCCTTTCTCCGTCCGCTGCTCACTAACGCTGCGCGTCCGTCCCGCTTCCTCCCGTGTCCCGCTTTCCTCTCTGGAACGGATTTGAGTTGTGCGGATGAGCGCAGCGATGCCTAACGGGATGTAGCGGTATGCGTGACGGATGCCAGAACGCATTGATTCCCCGTATTGCCTAGTGGATTGCAGACGGACGCGTTGGATACATTTTCTCGCTCAGAAAAGTTTTGAGCAGCTCAAAACTTTTTGAGTGGATGGAAATGTCAGTCTGTGGATAGCCCTGGACGATAGAGAGGAAGAAAAACGGAGGCAGTGAGTACAGAAACGGAAAGCATTGAGTTAACCAATGGAGGCAAGTGTTTTTTCTCCATTTTCACATTCCCTCTTTCTATCCGTATTGGTGACAGTGTAGACAGGGGTTTTAGATTTCAGCAAGGGCTTTGGCACAAAGTAAGACCCACAACATACTTCTTAGTAAGCTTTAGAAAAAAGTGAGAAATAGATAGCACCACCAACATCGATGGATTTGCAACTGGCTGGGCAAACCGTACTCAAAACGAATAGTCCTTAATATGAGTCTAAGTTTACATTGGAGGGAAGTACAGCATGGGGTCGCCACAAGTTCCATCTTAGGGGCCCAGTTACTCTTCAATATCTTCATTAATGTTCTTAGATGAAAGGGGAATAGAAGGAAACTTACCAAATTTCAGATGACATGTACTTAAGCTTGGCAGGAATAGCTAACCACCCAAGGAAGATAGGCTCAAGATCCAGATGGATTCTTTGACAGACTAGGAAACACTGGGACCATATCTAACAAAGGTGAAATCAATATAGAGAAAAAGTAAAAATCCTTACACCTAGGCAAGGAAAAACCAAAGTATTTACATGTAGACTGGGGTTGCAAAACTAGGTCAACAGCAGCTAACTGTGAGACGGATCTTTGGAGTCTTAGTGGACAACCAGCCAAATATGAGCCAGCAATATGCAGCTTCGCCGCCAAAAAAGCTAATGCCAATCCTAAGTGGTAATAACAGAGGGATACAGTCAAATCAAAGGAAGTACTAATACTACTCTATAAAGCCTTAGTTAAGACCACACCTAGCAGTACTGCATCCAGTTTTGTTCTCCATTTTATAAAAAAAGAGTTGAGACTCTAGAAAAAAAACAGAGTAAGAGGCAACCAGGATGATAAAGGACTGAGGACTTAAAACATTACAAACGACGCCGTTGCAGGAACTGGGCTTTGGCTAGTCTGAGTAAAAGAGAAGGACCGGGTAAACATGATAGTGGTCTTCCAATATTTTGAGGGCTGCCACCAAGAGAGGAGGGGGTCAAGCTATTTTTCTAAAGCTCTGTAGGCAGACAAAGGATAATGGATGGAAACTGAACAAGGAAGAGATTGACCTGGAACAAGGAGAAACCTTTCTGACAGTGAGAACAATTCAACCAATGGGGAACAGCTTGCCTTCGGAAAGTTTGTCGGGAGCCGCCATCACTTGGACGACTTCAAGAAGAGATGGACTGCCATTTTGTCAGAAATGGTATAGGCGTCTCCCCCTTAGGTGGGGAAGTGGACTAGATGACCTATTGAGGTTCCCCTCCTCCCCCCCCCCCCCCCCCCCCCATTCCAAACTTTGATTATCTGCACTCTGTCTGTACCACATGGCTGTCAGCGTTTCTCAAAAGGCCTTTCATTATTGTAGAATACTCTGGCCTAGGCCTTAATGCCCATTAGGAAATGGGGGTTGAGTTCTGCCTCTGAGTTTCTATTCTTTTTAGGGGAAATATTCTGCCTTTTTTAATATTCCTATGATATTTTCAATTTTTCTGCGGGAGAGGGGTCTTTGTGGTACTTTTAAACCCTGTATTATGTTAGCTCCATGGAATGCTTCTCTCTAAAACCCTCTACTAAATCTTTTTCAGCTTCTAGTTATCTTTCAACCTCCCTGGATTTGTCTTCCCCAAATATGACAATTCCTGTCCCAGCCAACTAGCTTATTTCTCACCTCAGCCCCATCTGTTTCTTCCTTACTCCTCCAAATTTCCATTCCAAAAGATTTTAAAAAAAAACACACATGAAACCATTTCTAATTAGTAGAATAAGTTTAAATATATTTTCTCCCTCAGTCTCTCAGTATTACCCCCTCATTCCCCACCCTCAATAAATGTACTTCCCATCTTTTTGGAACATATGGAATAAGCAACTTTATTCCTTTAGGTTGTTCATAAAAACAAGAGAAATAAATAACCAACAAGTTATGGAGGAGGTTTTTTTTTAATCTATAGAGGAGCTTTGTTGAGCAGAACCAAAGTCAAATGTTGGATGGCCTCTATGAATTATATAAGGAAAGTGTGTCCTCAAACTCAGTAAGCTCTGCTAAATAAGAAAGTGTTTTCCAGTTTGTGCACAAGAGAAAAAACAACAACATTGACGCTAGAACAATGAGGAAGTGTAATAAAAGTGCTGAGGTTCAGAAAACCCGTGTAAACTCGCTTTTTGCTAGATAGGGAGGCTCTGTATGAACCTTCGAAATATATGTGTCAATTTTGATAAACAAGGAATGGTGAGCCCAAGCTTCCTATCTAGGCAAAAGGCGTTTACCACGGTTCTGACACCTCAGCACTTTATTACAATTCCTCATTGTTCTAGCGTCATTGTTGTTGTTTTTTTCTTCTTTGTGCACAAACTGGAACACTTTCTTATTAGCAAGAGCTACTGAAGTTTAGACACACTTCCTTATTTAATTCAATGGGCCATCCAACATGACTTTGGTTCTGCTTCACATAAGGCTCCCTCCTATAGATTAAAAAAAACCTTCCTCCATAACTTGTTGGCATTTATTTATTTTCTCTGTTTATGGAACAACCTAAAGAATAAAGTTTGCTTATTTCCATAATGTTCCAAAGATGGGAAGTAAAACATATTTGAGGGGGGGATGAGGGGTATATGATGAGGACTGAGGAGAACTATAGTTTAAACTTATTCTTTTACTAATTAGAGAACATGGTCTTCAGTGTGTTTTTTTTAAATCTTTTGGAATTGGAATTGAAGGTAAGGAGGAAACAGATGGGGCTGAGGAGAAATAGCTAGTTGGCTGGAAAGGAATTGGTCATATTTGGGGAAGACAATCCAGCGGAGGTTGAAACGAGAACTAGAAAGGCTGAAAAGAGATTTAGAGAGGCGTTTAGAGAGAGCATTCCAGGGAGCTAACATTAAATAAGGGTAGTTTACCAACCCTCTCCCAGAAATTGAAATATCATAGGAAATATTTTTAATACAAGCAGATATTTTTCCCCTAAAAAAGAACTAGAAACTCAGAGGCAGAAACTCAGCCCCCCCATTTCCAATGGGGCCATTAAGGCCTAGGCCAGAGTTATTCTACATTTAATAAAGGCCTTTGAAAAACAGCTGAAGCCATGTGGTTACAGGACAGATGCAGATAATCAAAGGTCTGGAAGGGGACCTCATAGGTTATCTAGTCCAACCTTCCCACCTAATCGGGAGACCCTATTACCATTTCTGACAAATGGAGTCCAATCTCTTCTTGGAAAGTCTCACAGTGATTGGCGCTCCCACAACTTTCGAAGGGCAAGCTGTTCCATTGGTTGATTGTTCTCACTTGTTCAGAAAGTTTCTCCTTGTTTCCAGGTCAAATCCTCTCCTTTGCTTTCAGTTTCCATCCATTATTCCTTCTGGCCTACAGGAGGCTTTTAGAAAATAGCTTGACCCCCTCCTCTCTTGTGGCAAGCCCCTTCAAATATTGGGAAGACCACTATCATGTTTACCCTGGTCCTTCTCTTTACTAGACTAGGCCAAGGGCCCAGTCTCCTGCAACCGTTCGTTGTATTGTTTTAGCTCCAGTCCCTTTATCATCCTGGTTTGCTCTTCTCTGTATTTTTTCTAGAGTTCTCAACATGCTTTTTTATTAAAATGTCTGAGAACAAAAAAAACTGGGATTGCAGTTTACTCTAGGTGTTTGATCTTACTTAAGGCTTTATAGAGTAGTATTAGATACTTCCTTTTGATCTTTGACTGTATCCCTCTGTTATTACCACTTAGGATTGCATTTAGCTTTTTTGGGCGGCAGCTTGCATTATTGCCTGGCATCATATTTGGCTGCGGTTGTCCACTAAGATCCAGATCCGTCTCACAGTTACTTGCTGTTGAGCCAGTTTCACCCAGTCTACATGTATTACTTTGGTTTTTCTTGGCCTAGGTGCTTCAGGATTTTACTTTTTCTCCTATATTGGAATTTTCACTTTTTTGTTAGATAATGGCCCATGTTTCTAGTGTCTGTCAAGATCCATCTGGATCTTGGCCTACTCTTTCTTGGGGTGTTAGCTTATTCCTGCCAGCTTAGTATCTTCATCTGGGGCCAAAAAAAAAATTTTTTGGTAAGTTCCCCCTTCTATTCCCTTCATCATAAGACATAATGAAGATATTGAGAGTACTGCGGCCTAAGATGGAACCTTGTGGCACCCCCACTGTTACTTCTCCATGTTAGACTTAGACTCATGATTAAGGACTATTCGTTGAGTACCGGTTTTGCCAGCCAGTTGCAAAATCCAGTCGGAGTCGGATGGTGCTATCTATTCCACTTTTTTCATAGCTTACTAAGAAGTATTTGTGGTTTTCTACTTTTGTTCAAAAGCCTTGCTGAACATAAAACCCCTGTCCACACTGGTACCAACGGATAGATAAGAGGATGTAAATGGAGAAAAACACTTGTCATCATTTGGTTAACTCAATTGCTTCCGTTTCTGTACTCACTGCTCCGTTTTCTTCCTCTCTATCCGTCCAGGCATCCATCGACTGACATTTCATCCACTCAAGAAAGTTTTAGCTGCTCAAAACTTTCTGAGCGGAAATGTATTCCAACGCGTCCGCTTCTGCTCCCACTAGGCATTACGGGGAACATGCCGTTCTAGCATTCCGCTCACGCAATCCGCTACATCCGTTAGGCATATGCTTGCGCATCCGCACAACTCAAATCCGTTCCAGAGGAAAGCGGACACAGGGAGGAAGCGGACGGGACGGCAGCAGTTTAGTTAGCACGCGACGGAGAAAGCGGATGAAAAGCGCGATGCAGCATTTGGCATACCAAAGCAGTTTTAAAATGGAAAAAAACGTTTCGCCAGGAGGGGACCTTATCTCGATATTAAGGATGTTCTAGAGGATTGCCTTAGAGGGGATGCAGAGAGGACACATAGGGGGAAAACCCTATATTTGCCTATAAAAGGGGGAGCAACTCACCTGGATCTCACTTTCAGCCCAGCAGCCCAAGCTGTGCAGGACCTCTGCAGTCCTATCAATCTGCCTCTTGCTCTCCACAGCATCCAGTCATGTCACCATGGATGCATAACACAGTCTTTAACTTGTAGCCATCATCGTTTCTGCAACAGTGCGTAGCCATCTACAGGCTCTTTCAACTTCTGCTTGGCGAAGGAAAAGGAGGTGCGGCAAGAAAGCGGTCTCGGCGTCGAAGATTGGATCGGGGAGAGGAGCAGAGAAGACAAACAAGCTGATGGTGGAGCTGGAGGAACGAAGACCCTCGTGCACCTCCAAGACACTTCACAGAGGATGCCTGCCAGCCATGTTTGAACGACAGTTGTGGAGTGGCCTACACCCCAGGCTTGACCAAGCAAAGCACCAAACTTCCGGCCCAGCCTGGCCCTGGGGCTCAAGGTTGCTCTGACTCTGCCGCCACCTGGCCAGGACCACCTACAGGAGCATGCAGTACGGCTGGGAGGGTGCCACCACAACACCATCAGCCATTGTGGCAGAGAAGTGGTACAGGCCTCATGGAAGAATACATGTAGGGGCTCCTCCCAGTGCCCCTCCACTTGAGAAGGATGGGAAGAAAGTTGCAGAGCAGTTGTATTCAGAGGGTTTGGAACTTCCCACCAAACACCGTTTGGAGCCATAGATGGCAAGGCAACAATGGCCTGCCATAAGCACCAGGCCAAGTCGGGGTTCCACTTTATTTCAATACAAGGGCTTCTTCAAGCATCGACCTCTTCGCCGATGGTGATGCTGACTACAAGTTTTCCATTTGTACATCGATGCATTCCAGGCCAACAGCTTCATCTTCAGTATGCCAGGTATACAATGCACATGACCTCAAGGAGGGCTGGAACGTAACCTCATTCATGGCTTCCCAGATCCAGACCCCCTGCCCAACGACACCAAGATGTGCCCTACTTCATCCTGGGGGATGACGCCTCGTCCTCAGACACCTACCTCATTAAGCCCTACACTTCCAGGTATTGCCTTCACCCGTGAAGAGAGGATCTTCAACTACAGGCGTGTCCAAGGGCAAGGCGGGATGGTGGAGAATGCCTTTGGCATCGCAACAGGGTTTCCAGGTACTTACTTCACCACGCATGCAGCATCGCCCAGAGACCGTGAGGAGGATCCTGGAAGCTTGCTGCATCCTGCCACAACTCGTTCATGCGCACCGCTACCAGTGTTGCAGAAACGGCTCGTGGACCTCCAACAAGGCAATTGGGGACATGGAGCCTGGGGAATGGAGGCAAGGGCAAAACCTTGATAGACACTTGAGTTGTGCAAGGCCCCAAACAGAGCCTCACTGTGAAGGGGAAGAAGCAAGCGCAACCTCCTGAAACACTGGCTTGCGCAACTCCCCCAGCTGGAGCAGTGGAGTGGCCAAGAACAGGATGACAGGTAGATGATTAATGGATGCTTCCTTCAGCTTGTCTCATCACACCGGGATGAGATTGGTGCCATGTATGTTGGGTGGGCCTACAATGAACCGGGGGCATTTAATAAAGATTCTGTTTATTTGACATGTTGTGATCAATGTTTACATTTTAGTATTGATAATGAAGGCCATAGGTGTGGCACCTGGAGGGCCGGACCATACAGTCCCACTATGCTTGCACTGGAGGTTTATCTATCCCCACAGCTTGCTCAACCCATCCCACAGCCTATCTTAAACCTATCCCACAGCTATTCTTAACCCATCCCACAGCTATCTTAACCCATCCCAACAGATTATCCCCTGCCCTCCCACAGCTATCCTACCCTCCCACAAGCATGCAAAGCTTTAAACCATTTCTAAAAGTTTTCCCACCAAGACTTATTAAAAAAAATAAATGAAGCAATGTGTGAAGCAAAGATAAACGTTATTAATAACAAGCTGTAAAAGAACAAATGACCCCAAGTCAACAGTGTCCAAATAAGTCTACAGGTAAGGCCACCCAGTCTCGGCATTCTTATCGGTCACTCGGAGGTGTGCCCAGTCTCAGGTGAAGGGTCCAGGTGCTGTGGAGGTGGCTGCTGCTTGGAGTGCTGGTCTGAAAGCAACACTTGGGTGCCTGGCCCGAGAGGACAACAGGTGACGGCTGTGTTGAGAAAGCTCTCAGACAGCTTGGGCTCAGCCCCGTGATTGTTGAGAGCCCCTTCTCCCCATGCCATGAGGTGTCAGTCCCATTACCGATGACACGAAGTTCTGAGGCCGGGCTTGGCTGTGGGGTGGAGGAAAGGAGCAATGTAGTGGGGCTGTCTGGTCAGCTGTTTATTGTGCAGGACTGGCGTGGGTTGGGCCATCGGTGATGTGGGTGGCCTCGTGCGGTCCACCGGTGCTACTCCAACAGTGGCGTGGGTGGCATCAACAGTGCAGACTCCAATCGGAACTGGGTGGCATACGCGCTTGTCTTCCGATGAGGACTTGTTGCTGGACTGGGAAGGCTGCTGCCTGTGCTGCTGGACCCCTGGTAGCCGTCAGCCCTGGTAGGTGAGGGCCTGTGGAAAAGCCCTTGAATGGGAGGGACATCACCTGGGGTGGAGGAGCAGACCTGGACTGAGTGGGAGCAGGTTTCCTCTGATCTGGAGGGTTGTTGAAGCAGCTCGGTGATCCGCGTCCTCCCAACCTGGTACCTGGGGGTTCCGCCATGGTCCGTGAGGACTGGTTGGACATAGTGAGGGAAGGGCTTGCGGTTGGAGGATGAGGAGTCGGTGTGGAACCAGCTGAGAGAGGAGATCTTTATGCTGCTCCTTGTGTTTTCCTAATCTCCAGCAGAAACAGTGTGGCTGTGCCCTTCCTGGTCTGGGCTCTCTGCCTTTCTGTGGGATGTGGAGCTGGGGGTGGGATGCGGGAGGACTGTGGTGGAAGTGCCGTCTCCTTTCTCCCACTTGTGCCAGGGAGTCCTCCATTTGCGCTCCGCCACGGTAAAACAACTTGTCAGGGGGTTCTCCGCCATGGTTACGCTCCAACAGAAACCTGCCTGGAGACAGGAGCTGACTCTCGGCGGAGAGACTGGCTCTTCAGCAGGGCTGCCGGAGAGAGAGCGGTTGTGAGAGGGGCTGCCTCCTCTGGTCGGCGGATCTCACCCCTCCAAGAACATAGCACCTGGCTATGACGTTACTAGGCTTCTCTGTCTGTCAGCTTGACCATGGCCTGGCCAGATTTCTCTGAGCGTGCAGCTTCCCGTACCAGGTGTTCATTGTGCTTTCCACCAGCCGAGGAGCACCTCCGAATGTGTAGCCCAGGCTCTCCGCCTTTCTCTCCTCCAAGGCAGCCTTCTTCCTTTTTGGTGTCCCTGTAGAACCTGTGCTCCCTTCCGCCATTTAAAAAGTCATTCTCTTCTCAGCCACTCCAGCACCTCATGCCTTCCGTTTCCTCCTCAATGGAGTTATTGCCTCCTCTCCCCGTTCTCGCATATGCCTCTTTCCTCCTTTGGCAGGACCATGATGGGCCCTCAATGAGAAGCGGCTTCCAGGTTGTAGGGGCTGCTCCTCCACACCACCAGCAGCAGCAAGCATCCAGGCAGGATCATCACCATCATCATCATCATCAGCATCCAAAGCAGAAGCAAGCGGCACGAGCAGGGACCCAGATCAAGCAGCAGCAGCAAGAGAGTAAGCACCAGCAGCGCCAGCAGGACTTAGGAGCATGAGCAGGACCAGGCAGGACCAGCCAGGACCAGCAAGACCAGGAGCAGGCAGCAGGACCAGCAGGCACGAGCAAGACCAGGAGCACGAGCGAGGACAAGGCAGGACAAAGCAGGACCAGCAGGACGAGGAGCAGCTACGAGCCAGAGTAAGCACCAGCAGAAGCACCACCACCAAGAAGCAGCAGCATCAGCTCCTCCAGAAGCGAATTAGCAGAAGCACCACTGCCAGAAGCAGCCATTCAGCAGCAGTAAGCACGAGCAGAAGACACCACCGCCAGAGCAGCATCAGCAGAGTAAGCATGAGGCAGAAAGCACCACCGCCATAAGCAGCAGCATCAGTTTCCTCCAGAAAGCAGAAGCAGCAGAAGCCCCAGCCCGCAGAAGAGCAGGCCCATGCTACAGAAGCCCCAGCAGAGCAGAGTGAGGGCCCAGGGGGTGAGGAGGGTGGCCCTGTCCTCTTGCCAGGGCTGGCAGCAGAATTGGCTGAGGCTTTCTCTTCTTCCCCGATGGTTTGTGGGGTTGCTGGGCTGGCAGGCAGGCAGGCAGGCAGGGAGGTGGGCAGGCAGGGAGCTGGGCAGGGGCAGGGCTGGCAGGATCGGGCACGGCAGCAAGGCTGGCAGCAAGGCTTGGCAGGCAGGCCATGCAGGCAGGGCAGGGTGGCACGGAGGCAGGGGCTTGAAGAGCTGTTGTTCTGGAAGGCAGGTCTCCTCTCTGAATGGTTGTCCTGCTTCGAGGCTGCTTCCTTTATAATCTCGCGGGGGCTGACGCCAATGCATCCTCCCCGCAAATGCGCACGTGCAACGCGGAAGGCATCCGCTAGGCATCCGCTAGGGCATCCCGCTCGCATCCGCTCTGCATCCAGCTCGTATCCGTTCCGCATCCGCTTTGCTGTGCTTCCCCCTGAAGCCTTGTGACTGTGCCATCCGCTCCCATCCGCTTCCATACCGCCTAGGCTTTCCGTGAGGCATCCGCTTTCCATCTGCCCTGTGTCCTCCCCCCGCCGTTCCTTTTTCTGTGTTATCGCCTTCTGGGTTATGCCAAATTTTTTTCCCCGGTTTGAAGAGCGGTAACAACGGATGGAAACATTTTTTCTCGTACCGCTCGTTCCTTTTTTACTAACGTTTTGCATTCCATCGGCCAGTGTGCACAGCGCCTTAAAATATATTATCGTCAACAGGTATTTTGCTGGTCTACTATTTATTTCATTGTGTTCAAGAATGAAAAATAAGATTGGCTTGGCATGATATGTTTTTTAACAAACCCGTGCTGACTGCTAGTTATTACCCTTACTGTTCTTAGATGTTTGGCAGATATGTTTTTTATTTCTTTCTCCAGTATTTTCCCAGGTATTTGTTTAGGCTGATTTGGGTTTCCTGGGTCTGTTTTTTTTTCCTTTTTTTGAAGATTGGGAAACTACCATAGCTCTTTTTCCAGTCCTTTTGGTAGTTTCCCAGTCGCTCCAGGGAGTTTTTTTGAAAAAATATGTTGCTGCATGTTCTGAGATGACTCTGCCAAGCTTCCTTTTAAAACTCTGGGATGTAATCCATTAGGCCCGGTGAATTTGTTCAATCAAGATCAGACAGACGTGTCTTCTTACTATTTTTTTGCTTATTTTTAACTTTTCATCTCGTGGTCTGTCTTTTACAATATGTTGTTTTTGGTGGGTTGAGCTATAGTTTCTTTTGGCGTGAAGACAGAGGCAAAGAGATGAGTTAAGCAGTTTTGCTTCTCTCTGGTTGCCACTCCCTTGCCCATTCTTTCTCTCTTATAGTGGAGCGACTGTTTCCTTGACATTTTACCGTTATTGATATGTTGGAAGAAACTTTTATATTATCTTTTGCTTTTGTTGCAAAGTCTTTGTTCGTTCTGAGCCTTTTGCTATCCTGACTTCTTTGACTTTGCAGATTCTGGCTATCTGCTGATATTCTGCCTTAGTTGTATGTCCTTCTTTCCATTTTTTGTAGTTGTCCTTTTTTTCTTTCAATTTGCCAGAGAGATCTTTGTGTAGCCCTGTAGACAAAGCCTACAAAGTTAAGACCCCTGCCCCTGGGAGTCTGACAGCCAATGGGTTACATTTCTTCCACAGGAACAGGAAACACTAAGGTGGGTCCCAACAGAGGATATAAAGGTTTCTCAGCATCTTGCCCCCCCCTTCTCTTTTCACCTTGAAGCATGTGAACATCCTTTTCACTTTGGAGCTCCAAGCCATGTGGTCCTGTCCACCATTAAACCAACTTTCCAAACAGCCGCTATGTTTCCAGTGTCTTTTTCCTCACTCTGAACTGAACCCAGAAGGATAATTCTTCCAACAGGGTCCTTGATACTCTCTGAATTTGCTTGTTTTCTTGCAGATGTTTTATTACCCAAACTAGATAACATCATCAGTGCTAGTAAGGAGTGCAGTTTGCTGTCAGTTTATATTCTAGTGGCTTGCCCTGTCAGATTGGTGGGGTGGGTTTAGAGATTCTTAGGTTGGGCTCTTAACTGTTGGCTTTTTGGCAGTTTGTTTTTTCTTTTTTAATTTTAAAAATACTTTATTAAACTTATTTACACAATTGCAATAAAACAAAACATTCTGCTTATTGTAACATGAGCAAGGCAGTGTTCATTCAATTTGACATCTCTCAAGTTTTGTAAAATGTATAATCATTCACACTTATTACACTGATATGTAACACAAATTTTCATCAAATTAATATATTACAAACCTATACCTAATTGCAAGGAATATTATTAATTTTCATTATACCTTCTTATTTATCTTCTTCTATTCATTTCATGTCTACCTTCCAACCAGCTGTACCATAAGTTCCAGATCTCGTAGTACTCTGTCTCCTCTTTGTTTTTAAGTTCTGTTGACAACCTGTCCATTTCTGCACATTCCAAAGTCTTCATAAGTTCATAAAGTTGGGGGGAGGATTTTCACATTTCCAATTTTGGGTGAAGACAATTATTACTGCTGTTAGTATATGGAGTATAATATATAACCGTTTTTTGTTAATTTTTTGTTTTAAAATCTCTAATAGAAATTTCTCTGGTTTCAATTCGATTTTTACTTTTGTAATTTCTTCTAGCCAATTTCTAATTTTCTACCAATATTTTTTCGCTTTGGGGCAGGTAATAGGTTCCTTGCTAGTGGCCACATTTCCAACAACTTGCTGAATTATTGGGCAACATTTTTGCAAGCCTCAATGACGGTAAATGCCAGCAATAAAACATTTTATATAAATTTTCCTTATATGTTGTGATAGAGTTAATTTATAATTTGTTTCCATAAGTTTTCCCAATGTTCCAAATTAATACTATATCCAAAATTTTTGGCCCAGGTTATCATTGTTTCCTTCATTATTTCTTCTTCCATCTTATGCCTTAAATACTTATACATTTTGGCAATTGCTTTTTCCTCTGCCCACTGTAAAATTTTATCCAGTTCTTTTTCATCCAAATATATCCCATATTGTTCTGTGTCTTTCTTATATCTGGTTTGGATCTGTAGGTACGGCCATCAATTTACCTGTGTTCGTTGTCACTCAAGCTCCTGCTTAGATTTTTATTATTTTATTCTTCAAATTTACCCAATCTTTAATCCATATTACTATTATGGCCTGATAGTAAAGTTCCCAATCTCGAAGTCTAAACCCTCCCTTATCTTTACTCTCGTGCAGGAACTTTAGTTTTATCTGGGTCTTTTTCCCTTGCCAAATAAATTTTGTAATTTCTTTATTAAATTCTTCAAAGAAAGTTTTGCCTAATTTTACTGGAATTGTTTGAAAGAGGAATAATAACGTAGGAAGTATATTCATCTTACTGGTAGCAATTCTCCCTATCAATGATATCTGAAGTTTCCCCCAATTTTCCAAGTCTTTTTGTATTTGTTTTAACAATTTCTCATAATTATCTGCTTTTATCGATGAACATTTAGCCTTCAGCCACACCCCAAGATATTTCAGTTTTCTTGTCATTTGTATCCCCAATTTCATCTCCAATTCCTCCTTCTGCTTCACAGTAATATTTTTTGTTAATATCTTTATTTTTTCTTTATTTATTTTTAGTCCCGTCACGCTTCTGAATTCTTAAATTTTCTGTAGCAATATATTTCTTGTTTCCAAAGGGTGATGAATGCCATTCCAAACAAATTCTTATGTTATATATTCTTCTGATTCTCAGTCCTTTTATTTCTTGATTATGTCTAGTGTTAGTTTGTGTTAATAGTACCTCTGCTGCGATAATACATAATAGTGGCAATAGTGGGCACCCCTGTCTTACTCCTTTTGATATATTAAATTTCTCCATTAATTTACCATTCAGGATTATCTTTGCTGTTTGGGTGGTATATAAGGCTTTAATCATGTCTATAAATTTTTCTCCAAAGTTCATTTGATGCAATTGATTAATAAAAAATTTCCAATTCAAATTATCAAAAGCTTTTTGTGCATCCATAAACATCAACGCCACTTACTTATCTGGGTGTGGGATTTTGGGCAGTTTCTTGATTGGGGATTATTTACTTGATTGTTGGTCTGATGTTAACCTTGGAGTTAATCTATGCTGATCTATGCGCTGATTACTGGTGGAGAAGTGCTTGGGTCCTTTTAGTTTATTTTTGGCTGGTTGATTGCCTCTTTTGCATAGTCTATAAATGTTGTTAATGTCTATGAGCCACAGGAGAAGCTGCATAAGAACTTTATTTAGACAAGCCCAAATGCACTGCAGCAACCTGAAACAGCAGAAACAAAATAGAGCATCTATACACCACATTCCAACAAAATGGATATCCATGCAACTTTATCAAAAAGTCAAGAATATATCAGAAACCACCAACAGACTACTACAACAACATAGAACCAGCGTAGCACACAAGCCAATTAAAATTATTCAAAACATCCTAAACAACCCAGAAAACCCAGCAACCCCAGAACAAAAACAGGAGTCATCTACATCATACAATATAATGATTGCAACAACCACTGTGTAGTACAATCAGACAGAAGACTGGCAAAACATATCCATGAACACCAACTAGCAGTCAGAAGACATGTTAAAAATTCTTTAATTTCACAATATACAGATTTTATCAATCAGTTTAATTTATTACAATCATAGACCAGAAGAGACCAGAACAAATAAAAATACTAAGTGAATATCCAGTTAAAAATTCTAGAATAAAGAATAAATAACAGATTATATTAAAATCCAGTCTGTCAATTACACATGGCTTAACTATACTAAAATAACTCAATAAACTGTGAAGCCCATATTCAGTTAAATACTAAAATGCAAAGGAATAAGCAATGCAAAGGATTTGCCACATTTGTTAAAATAGCTATGGTGGATTACATGTTTCTGATGAATTCCCAGTGCTGCTGTGCAGAATCTAGCTACCTGCACTGTAGATAGGGACTCTTTGTCCTTAAGCAGCCAGTGGAAATAAGTAATGTTAGAAGGACCAGGATACCTAGCAATTATTGAAAAGATATGTTGTTGTTTTTTAATATATCTGTAAAAGGAACATTGGACTATGTGACCAATGGTTTCCACCTCGCCTGAGCCATAGGAACAGAGTCTTTCAGTCAATGGTATATTTTTATACTTGCTGTAAAGGACAGCTGATGGAAGCATATAGCACCATGTGAATGCAAATGCTTTCTGATGGTTTGCCAACTCCAGCTGGCAGAAGACTTCTGGTTTGACCTTCTTCGGCAACAGACCAAAACCGCATCTCTGCGTGGTTTCGATCCGTGCTCGCCATTGGAATGCCCCAAGCTGGCTGGTTTCGGGGCTAAGCCACCCCATAGAGGTGGTGAAAAAGGGGGAGACTGCCTGCAGGGTTTAGGAGAGCCACATCCCTCCTCACCAGCTGGCCATTACTCCCTTTCCTGAAGGTGGTTGTAGCGGTGGTCAGAAATGGCCATCACAAAGAAGAACTCGAGACATGAAAGAAATGTGCAAGGAAGGAAGATACAGAACAGAAAATTTTAGTTGACGCCGGTCAAACAGGAAAAGCAACAAAATAAGTACCCTGGAATTGAAACTATATAAAAAAAGAACACATAACATTGTTCCCTAAGAAGATTTTAAACTGAAAGGAGAGATGAAGGGAAAAGATTGGGTTTTTTTTTCTCCTTTCCTATAACTGACAGTAAGAGACATTAAGCAAGAAATTCGAAAAATCCATTTTGCTTAATAGGCATTTAATGCCTGAAATAAAAAGTCAAAGTGATAAATAAAGATTCTCATGGATAATTAAAAGCTTTTGCAAAAACAGGAAAGGAGAGAAAAAATAAAAGGGCAGGATCTGGAAGGGAGGAGACTGCCTCACTTAAGTAAAATCCACAGACTCCAAAAGATACATCTTAATGAAACATCACAACATCAATAGTAAAACCCCAGGAGAGAAAGTGAAACAAGAAATAAGAGAAAACTGCAGAGAACTATTTAGAATTATTGGTGATCTCTGGATTCTTGATTCTTGTATTTGAATTACTAAAATCAATCAGGTTGGTTGATTTAAACTGTTTACAATGGCTCACTTATAGATAACGAAAAGTTGGAACTTAAAAAGTACAAAGACAGATGCACAAGAAGGAGAAGGTTCTTTTTGGCTTCGAATTTTCAGTTCTTAGAAATGGAGATTTTGGAACTATGAGAACACAAGAAATCCTGCAGAACAAGAAGATTGCAACAAAAAGAAGCTATTTTATGAACAAGTAGTTCTTAATGGGGGGAAAAAATGAAAGAGGGGAAGAGAATGGAAAGTTTAGATGAGAAAAACAACCCCCCCAAAATAGAGTGAAAAATAAGTATAAAAATCAGAACCAGCAACAGAAGAGGAAATGCAGAAGAGAGATGAGAAGTTAGAGAGACAAGGGGGTAAAAAGGGGAGGGAGAAGATGAGAGGGAAGAAAAGAAAGGAAAAAAGTTATAAGGGACAGAACAAAATACAGAGAAACAGGACTATTTAGAGTAATGGGGTGAAAATCTTAATGGAAAAAGGGATTCTGCAAAGGTCATAAAATAGTATTGTTTATTTAAGAAAAGAAATAATTTTCAGAAAATATGAAACAATGTTGTTAAATGTTTTGATAAAAATAGCTATCGTAATCAGTGGAATGCTTGTCAATAAATCAAGATGTAAACAAAATGAATATTTTTATTGATTTAACTTGAAGAGAAATAAGGGGAAAAATTAATATGCAGTTATACGTGTCTTTAAGGAAGTATATATCTAATTGAAGTATGCATATTTGGGAAAGAAAAGTTTTAAGAATGTTAAGATTTTAATGATTATTATGATAGAAATGACTGGATGGAATGAGGTTTATAATTACATATGTTATATTTTTTTTTAAAGAATACTAGTGTGTATTATGATAGAAGTCCCAAGCATAATCCAAATTGGAAGGTTATGTATTACGTATTATATGAAGGTCATAACCTTAAGGTATATATTGAAGTTTAAATAAGAGTTGGAATGGAATAATAATTTAAAAGATTAATAACGGTGCTCATACTCCAATTAGTTACAGGAGAAAATTTGTTAATGAAAAAGATAATATGAAATTGAAACAGAAAGACAAAAAGATAAATATGATGATGAGATAGATAATCAAATAAATGAGAAAATTAAAAGAGGGGCAAACTATATTAAAAATGTTAGAAATAGTATATGCGATAGAACACAAAATGAGCATGAAATTGATTTGTGTCTGTATAAAAAGTTCACCGGGACATGCCTATTTTCAAAAAAGATGTTTTACTTGTTTTTGACTATGGAAACCCCAAAGAAACAACTTTATTAAAAAAAAAAAGTAGTTGGCTAGGAGTAACAATCATATCTAATTGCATCTGGAGCCAGAAACAACAAGAGCTTTCCCTAAGAACTGTTGCCTCTTTGATTGTCTTACACCTTAGTGCACAGGTTGTTTGATTGGTTGTCTCAAGTTGAGTATTTGAGGCTGGAAAGAAGCTAGTTGGCAAGGGTTGGCCAGCCATTGAAATCCATGCTGGAGGAGAATTTATTGAGGATTAATGGAGCAAGCTTGTGGAAAGAAGTTAACTTTAGCCAGAGATTAACAAAAATAAAAATGCTACAAAAGATAAATGTACGAAGATTAAATGCTACAAATTTTGCTCGACTTTTGTTAATCCTGTCTCTAGGCCACAGAATACCTTGAGACACAAAGCGGAGTCTGGAAAATTGTTTTTTTTTTTGTTTTTTTTTTTTTTTTTTTTTTTTTTTTTTTTTTTTTGTTTGGTTTTTTTTTTTTTTTTTTGGGGTTTTTTTTTTTTTTTTTTTTTTTTTTTTTTTTTGTTTTATTTTTTTTCTTTTTTTTTTTTTTTTTTTGTTTTTTTTTTTTTTTTTTTTTTTTTTTTTTTGCTCTAATAAATTTGGATTTGAACAATTTCGTGGTCGTAAAACACGAAGCTGAGAGTCCAAGCAAGGTCTGTAAAGAAGCTGTGCCAGTAACTTGGCCAGAAAAAACTTAATTGTGGCAGGAAACATAGTGTCCTCCCTTTGTGTGGAAAAATTAAGGATAGTGCTCACTGATCTTTGGCCAAGGCAGCTGCATATTCCATTTATTTTTATTTATTTTATTTATTTGATTTGTCAATCGCTTACAAGATAATAGGTATACAGTATATACATGATTACGTTAAGTGGGTAATATAAGAAATGTATATATAAGAAATATATGTACATGAACATGATGTACATTTTGGTACATGAATGTCATGAACCAATCATGTACATATTCATACATGAAATGGGTACATATAAGAAAATAAAAGAAACAATAGGAAGGGACGGTAGGCACGTTGATGCGCTTATGCAGTCCCCTACACGACTCTTAGGAGGGTGAGGTCAATAGATAAGACAAGTGTAAGGGTAAAGTTTTTTGGGTTTGGGGGAAGGAAAACACAAGAGTCAGTAGAGTATTCCAGCACATTCGACCACTCTGTTGCTAATCGTATTCCTGCAACCAAGTTTGGTGCGGTTAACCTTGAAGTTGTATGCTATTGTGTGCTCTTTGTGTTGTTATGCGTTGAAGCTGAAGTATCATTGACAGGTAGGACTTGCATGTATGAATTTTATATACCATACTTAGATCAAGCCCGAAGACAGCACTAATTCAAGGTTTTAGGTCTAGAATTTCAAGTCTGGTGGCATAAGGTATCTCTGCAACAAGTCGAGGAGGTGGAGCATCTCTTGCGATATTTCTGGACTTTCTCAACTGTGTTATATCAGATATCGTAATATGGGTTCAGACTGAGAGCTGTATTTGAGTATTGTCTAGTAAAATGTTTTGTAGGTCTAGTTTAGTAGTGTGATATTACAGAGAAACCACGCTACATATGGATTAGGTTAACAACTCTTCATGCTTTTTGCATGTAGTTCAGTGGGTCTCTAAAGCACTGAGATCATTAGAGATGAGTATTCCAAGGTATTAGAGCTTGGATCATCCAACAAGATCTTGAGAATCAGCTTGTATTTTATTTTCTGATTTTTTTCCGCTATGTAAGACGGAGCATTTATTGTTGACGATTGAGTTGCCATTTTGTTTGACCATTCTGAATACATAGTCAAGATCTTTTGAAAGGGGCAAGTATTGTCTGTGGTATTGAACAGTTTTCATCTATCAAGCGAAAAAGAACGCAGTTGCTCTAATAATGATCACAGAGGTCATTTATGTAGAGTATGAAAGAGGAGTTGGTCCTCGAACACTGCCTTAGGGGACATATTGACAGGTACGAATTTGATGGACACTCCCAATTTTGACCATTTGTTGTCTGTTGACAGGAATGCTTCTATCGCAGTTATGCAGTTTTCAGAGATACCATAAGATTATTAGTTTTAAGGAGTAGTTTGTCATGTACCACTGAATCAAAGGCTTACAGAAATCTATGTAGATTGAGTCTATTGCTAATGCCCTGATTGAGTTGTGTATCCCTATGTTTTGCCAGTTGGTAAGAGTTCAGGATTACAGGATAGTTTTTTCTGAAAGCAAATTGTTTATTGGAGAGTAGGTTGTTTGTCTCTAAGTGGAGAGATAATGCTTGGTTAATATTGATTCCATGATTTACGGTGCCGCAGCAAAAGGAGATTGATCTGTCATTTTCACTAGGCTGGGCTGTCCCTTTTGAAGATGGGATGAACCATGGCTTGTGACCATAGGTTAGGCAAGGAAGCTGTCCTGAAAGATTTTTCAAAGATATGCTAGAGTTCGGTCTGGCAGGTAATAGCTTTTTTAAGAACTTGCGCATGTATTCCAGTCCAGTCAATAGATAGAGATCAGTTTAGATTGCGTAAGTGGCTTTTCAACATTGTCTTCTGTAAAAATCGATAATTATTAGATCATTGTAGCTTGTCTGGGTCGCTGGAAAACTGGGCATCGATCCAATTGCTGTTTAACTCTACTGAGTTGAGATGTGTTAAAGATGTTGGCTTTAATGGTGTTGTCGTTGCAGTCTTTACCATGAGGTCCTATCGGGTGGGATGGACTTTGAGTCTTTTAGTTTGTTGTTTACAAAATTGTAAAAAGCGCAGGTGGAATTGGTGCATAGAAGGCTTTGCTTGAGCCAGTGGCCTGGATGACTATTCCTAGGTATTTGAGGGTGGTTACCTCTCTATATTATAAATATTTAGATCCCATGAATAGAGTTTTGGCATTTTTGCAAAGGCCATAATATTTGTTTTCTTGTAATTTGTGTCCAGCTTATTGTAATTACAATACTGGATGAGGGCTCACAAGGTCTTTTAAGGCCTTGTCCTGGTGTCTGGGAAAAGATCACAGTGCCATCTGTATAGAGCAGCAGCACGATACTTCAATCACGTTTTTTGGAAGTGTGGTAATTTGATTTATTTAACCATTTTACCATGTCATTTATATAGAAGTTGAAAAGCAATGGGGCCAAAACGCACCTCTGTTTAATCCCCTTCTGAGTTTTAACTGATTTTGAGAGGGACCCTTGTATATTACATCTCACCTTGAGGGATGTTTTACTATCTAAGGCTGAAGAAGAAGCCTGTGGTCAATTGAAGCAACTTCCAGTTTCCCCCATAGCTTATCATATCAAAGGTTGCCTTGATATGTATAAATCCAGCTTATAATGATACAGATTTATTCAGGGGTGGGATTCAATTTTTTTAATAACTGGTTCTGTGGGTGTGGCTTAGTTTGTAGGTGTGGCTTGGTGGTCATGTGACTAGGTAGACATGGCTTGGTGGTCATGTTATTGGCTGGGCATGGCCAACTCAATATCACTCACATTGAGGCACTCATCTCCTCGCCTGGCCTCTCATGATTGTGGGGATGCTGCAACATTTGTGAAAAATGGTCATAAATCACTTTTTTCAATGCCATTGTAACTTTGAATGGTCACTCCACGCAAGCAAATACCAATAAAGGAGGGGAAAAAAATTCCAGTGATGGAACAAATAGTTATTGTCAAATGAAAGAACCACAATTATAATAATACTTATATATATATACATAAAATGGAAAATATGAGAATTTATGTGACTTGTGAAGGAGGACTATGGACACTTAGCACAAAGGAATTGCAACCAGTCAACACACTGTATGTAATTGAAAGATGGTTTTATTTTTTTATGTATTGTTTTGTCTGTGTTTGTTTAAAAAAATAAAAAACTTATAAAAAAAAACTCCAGAGAAGTTCCTGAGACAGGAAGTCTAATCCTGCCAAGAATGTAGTAAGGGTTAATGCAGAAGCAGTTTCTGTAAGCAACACCAGAATGTTTCCTTCCTGCCTTCCTTACAGGATTAAGCCAGTAATTACTTCTAACAACTGGTTCTCTGAACTGCTTTGAATGTTAACAACCAATTCTAGCGAATAGGTGCGAACTGGTAGAATCCCACCCCTGGATCTATTTGATATGTATTCTTCAATACAGACAAACTTAACCATAATTTTAATTGGGACAATGTAACCATCCTAGATCAAGCCAAATCCAAAAATGCCAGGAATTTCTAGAAGCCTGGTACTCTGACAAATTAGCCATCAATACACACAGAGACATTAACATCTATAGATTATGCAAATGAGGCAATCAATCAGCCAAAAAGAGGACAAAAAAACCCCAGGCACCTGACCACCAGCAATCAACACCTAGATCAGCATAGATTAACTCTAAGTTAGCACCAGAGTAACATTCAAGTGATCAAGTGACCCAAATAAAAAAAACTGTCAAAAAAGCCAACAGTAAAGAGCCAAACCAAAAAATCTCTAAGCTCATCCCCATCAATACTAATAGGGCAAGTCACGAGAACAAGGGTCTTCAAACTTGGCAAGTTTAAGACTTGTGGATGTCAATTCTCAGAATTCCTGAGCTAACATGACTGGAGGAGGAATTCTGGGAGTTGAAGCCCACAAGTCTTAAAGCTGTCAAGTTTGAAGACCCCTGCATTAAATATAAACTGACAGCAAACTTCACTCCTTACTATGGTAGCACTGATGATGTTACCTAGTTTGGGTAATGAAATGTCTGCAAGAAAATAAGTAAGCTCAAAGAGCACCAAGGACCCCTCATTTCAATCCTATTCTTCTTTATTGCCAACATAAATGCAGAAAGGTCCTGATTTCCTTGATATCTTTGACATCCCCTTGTTCATATAGCATGCTTAACCCGGTCAGATCCCATTGGATCAGATGATATGCAGAGTCTCAGTCTATGTTCCTCAGCAAATGTCTAATACTTTGTGAGACTTCGTACCAAGATATCCCAGTCCTTTCCTTTTGTTCAGACTGGCAGTAGTGAATGTGGAAGGGAAAGGAGCTTGGGGAGGGAGGAAAAATTCATTTTTCACACCATAAAAAATAATTACTGTATGTTATCACTCAGTTCTCCAGATCTCTTCTAATGGCCACTGGGAATTAAAATGCATTCACAGTTATTGCCCAGTAACCATTGTCTTTAATGAAGAAGAAGGAAAAAAAAACCAGTAGCAACATAGTATACTCATGTAGGACACCTCAAACAAATCTCAGGCTTAAAATTGTTTTTGTTTAAAGTAGTTCAGTTTTGGTGTTTCATGATATAATTCCTGGATTGCCGTTTTACTCCATTAGGCTATTTTGTCTATGATCTGTCCACTGACCATTCTTTGACTGGGTTAAAATAAAACTATGTGTTGTATAAACAATTAAATCCAATCAACACTGACAATAAAAGAGATTAGTTTTTGATCAAAATAACCCTGGAATTTAGAGTTAGGTTAGCTCTGCTGCTAACCAGAGATGAAGTCCAGGATTCTTGAGAAACTCCCCACTCTCATTTTATTTTTCACCAGTTAGAATAGAAAAGAATAGAATTCTTTATTGGCCAAGTGTGACTGGACACACAAGGGATTTGTCTTGGTGCAAATACTCTCAATATACATAAAAGATACATTTGTCAAGAATCATAAGATACAACACTTAATGACAGTCATGGGGTACAATAAGCAATCAAATCGTACTTGGAAACAGTCAATATAAATCATAAGGATACAAGCGACAAAGTTGCAGTCACATAGTCACAAGTGGCAGGGGATGGGTGATAAGGAGTGGTGAGATGATTAACAGTAATAGTAGTGCATACTTTGGAATAGTTGAACAGTGTTGAGGAATTATTTGTTCAGCAGAGTGATGGCTTTCAGGGAAAAACTATTTTTGTGTCAAGTTATTCTGGTGTGCAGTGTGCTATAGAATTGTTTTGAGGGAAGGAGTTGAAACAGTTTTTGTCCAGGATGTGAGGGGTCTGTAAATATTTTCACAGCCCTCTTTTTGACTCATGCAGTATACAAGTCCTCGACTGAAGGCAGGTGGGTAGTAATTGTTTTTTCTGCAGTCCTATTTATCTTCTGAAATCTGTGTCTATCCTGTTGGGTTGCAGAACCAAACTAGACAGTTATAGAGGTGCAGCTGATAGACTCAATAATTCCTCTGTAGAACTGTATCAGCAGCTCCTTGGGCAGTTTGAGATTTCTGAGTTGGTACAGAAAGAACATTATTTGTTGTGCTTTTTTGATGACGTTTTTGATGTTGGGTATTCATTTTAGGTCATGTGATATGGTAGAATCTAGAAATTTGAAGGTCACTACTGTTGACACTGTGTTGTTGTTGTTGTTCTAATTTTTATTGGTTTTTAAAACAAACAAAAACAAACAAAACATAAAAACATCAGTCCATCTTCCATATATGTACATACAGTGTGTCGGTTGGTTTACAAAATTTTTTGTGCTTCCATTTGTTAGCCTTCAATTACAATTACATTATATACGATCTCGTATTTTCAATCCAATATTAAATGCATTAATATCATTATTAATCAGTCAATGACTATACTTATTCATGCTTTAAGAAATAATCATATTTTACTCAATTTATTTTGTGACAATTCATATTATCATCCCATATCTATCCTAAAATCATTTTGTAGATATAATAAGAAAAGAATACATCTTTATATATTTATTATTTTCTAAAAGTTTACATATTTCATGACTATATTTTATTGTCTAACCATTGATAGAACAGATCCCAAATTTTATAAAATTGTTTATCATCTTGTTCTCTAATTTCAAATGTCAATCTACTCATTTCAGCACATTCCAATATTTTCTTAATGATTTCCTCCTGTGATGGTATTTTCTCATTTTTCCAGTNGGTATTTCAAGTCTTTACTAAAATTCCCAAGAAAAATATCTCTGGTTTCAAATCTATATGTTTTTTTTGTCATTTTTTCCAACCATGTGTGGATTTTAGTCCAGTATTTTTTAGCATCCGCACAAGTCCACCACATATGGTAATATGAGCCAGGTGTCTGATGACATTTCCAACATTTTTTTGATTTATTGATATGAAATGTCTCTAATTAACCAGAAAAAATGGTCAGGGTCTTAGTGGATAGCACGATAAAGACATCATATAGCTCTAAAAAGGCAAATTTATGGTATGGCATCTTAGAAAATTGTAATACAAATATAGAATGTGTCTGCATCTGGAATATTGTACATAGTTCTGATGCCACACTTAGAAAGATATAATAATGTTTGAAAAAACAACTACTATAATCAATGGGGTTCAAACACCTTCATATGAAAAATTGCTATTACATTTGGGAGCCTGTAGGTTGGTAAAAAAGTAAGTGATGGAGAACATTTACATTTATATATTTATGTATGTCAACAACATCTACTAGGCAGAAGTGGCAAACAGAATAGCCAGGATATAGATCATGATGTAACCATTTCAAATATTCCTACTTCTTAAAATAAAAGCCCCAACAGAGGTAATGATGGTTAGCTTGTCATATTGAAAATATTGCCCTACAATGGATTTTGGATCATTTAGTGATGCACTAAGTTTAACATGGAAGCTAACAAAAAGTTTCTTAATTTGGATATATGAGAGTTAGATGTTCATACCAACAAGCTATGTGTGTTACAACACGGAAGACACTCTTTATAAATAAAATGGCATGTAGAGAGGAGAGAGAAAGAGTGAAAAATGCTTTGGCATTAGTCTTGTACCTTTGTTGAAGGTGAAAGGACTTTTAAAGGAAATATGCACATATGTGATTTGTGTGTAGGATTTTTTTTTGCTCGTCCTGTATCTTCTTCCATTTTTTTTAACCTGCCTGATGCACTTCCCTTGCCTTTCTTTCACAGAATTTCAGCCACTATGTTACATTTAATTGATTTAGGCTGCAATCCAATGTATTCTAACCAGAAAAACCCAACATGGTTTATTTCTAAACTTGAGCTATTAATCTGCTTTCACTTACTGCAAATGTCTTGCACCGCAAGCACAGAAGTAGCTGCCACTTTAAAGTTTACATTTTTCTGCAAAGATGTAAGGCCTTTACATAAACCTATCATTAGGGAAATAAAGTCTGAGAGCATTCCTGCCCCTGCTGTGCAGTGGCCTGCAAGTGCATATAATTATATTGCTACTAGTTCTCAGAGGCTTATGTGAAGGGAAAAGAAAGTTTGGGTTTTTTTTGCAATTCACCACATTTTGAAATATTCACTCTGCTTTGGAGAGAGAAGAAACCTTGAGAGATTACCTAGAAGGAGGAAGTAGTGTACCATTAGAAAAAAAATATATTGTAAAGATCATTTGATGACACTGAGTAGGATTGGTACAGTAAAGGTGATCCTTGACTTACAACAGTTAGTTCAATGACCATTCAAAGTTACAATGGCGCTGAAAATAGTGACTTAGGATCATTTTTCATGGTGATGACTGTTGCAACAACCCCATGAACATGTGATTTACATTTGGATGCTTGGCAGCTGGTTCATATTTATGATAATTGCAGTGTCTGGGGTCAGATGATCACCTTTTGCGACTTTCAGACAAAGAAACACAATGGGGCATCCAGATTCACTTAATATCCATGTTACTAATGAACAACTTCAGATTCACTTAAATAGTTATAAAATGGGGCAAAACTCACTCTACAACCTTCTCACTTAACAACATAAATGTTGGTCACAATTGTGGTCATAGGTTAAGGATTACTTGTACAATGCAATGTGGCACTCCTCCCATTCTACAAAACTCACTGTACCGTTAACTAAAACTTTCTCCAGGGCTGAGGCAAGGCCTCTTCCACCACATTTGAAGGATACAGGACAAACCTACATCTTTATCATTCAATCAGTTAAAAAGAACCATCAGCTAAATGGCTGCAAAGACTGCCTAAAGTGGCTGCTCCAGCTTGTCCATTGAAATGGCTGCCACACTTTGGAATTGTCATGCTTTGGTGCCGAAAGTTGAAGGTAAGTGTCCCTTCAGCTGATTTTTATGACAACTGGCATTAAGCAATTCAAAAGAATTTTAAAACTACCAGTAACAAACAACTGTGCTTAATTACAACTTATTTTTCCAAGTAGAAATCCAAGATCTAAGAGACATTACTAAGCTCAGGGCCAAACTTCTGAAACAATTAATCTCATCAGCATCCTCTGTCTTCTTAAACATCATTTGACCTGCTTTTGTTTATTCAGCTTCTCCTTGAATCCTACATTAAATTAAAGTACCACCAAATTCTGTGATGATGCAAACAATAGGATTGAAAACAGATGTAATTTTCTTACCAAAATCTATTTACTGGATGCCTTTCAAAAATTATCAAAACTCTGCTTGCCTTTCTTGATTACCCTATCAAAATGTGGATATTTTTGTCAAAACTATTATTAGTTCTTTGAATTATAGTCAACAGAGGTGAAGTCATTTAAAATAAACAAATAAATAAAAGTGTTCCCAACTGATGCTTAGTCTTGGCAGTTATGGAACTGCCAATTTAATTTGAATTGACATGGACTGTGAAGTATATCTCACTAAAGATTTTGTTCCTCAGCAATTTATAAACCTTCCCTTACATTGCTGAGGCAATCAAAAACCTGTCTTTATTTGTTATTTATTCCCACAGCAGTGATTAGACAACATAATAAATGGTTAATACTGAAGTTTCAATGACATTCCCCTTCAATCCATGTTTCTAATCCAGCTTTAAATCATATTTTATCTTATTCACCAGAAAATCTAGAATTCTTTCTAGATTATCAAAACCACCCTAGCTGATCATTGAGAAAAAAAATTTATTGGATGCAGGTCAAGTTTTGATGAAAAGAACTCAAGAACTGGATGATGAAAAATTTTTCACATCCAAAAAATTCATTATCAGTCCATGCTTATTCCCAATTCCTCTTATATCTGTTACAACAAACATAAAAAATCCAAACCAATGAAGCAACCAATTCTTGCTGAATTTTAGGAATGAAATGCAACCCAGACAGGTTGACAAGATCTTTTGGAGGAAGAAAATATCCCTTCTGTATATCTCTTCAAAATGACTTTTATGCTAGCTTCACACAGTACACTTAACCAGACAACATTAAAAACTCATTCACATGTTCTTACTCCATCATGAAGATTACTCGCTACATGTTCTTGACCAGATTACAACCCACTCCAGCCCACCATGAAGATAACCTCCACTTGTTGCTCCATGTCAGAAGAAATGTTTTCTGATCTCTGCCACCACAGTGGTCTGGGGTTTGTCAGCTGCCTTTCAATTCTGGTAGGTAAATGCCTCCATAACTGGTTTGGAGAAAACTCAGCAGCACTTTTTCACGCAGCTGTTGATAAAAATAGGCTTGCTAATATGATCGCCAATGTCCAATGATGGATATGGCATAAGAAAAAGAAGAAGAAATGCCTCCACTCCAAATAGCTATTGTGTGCTCAGTGAAAGTGTTTATTGGTTTTGCTGCCTTCCACATCCGTTTTATTCTGGGCTATCAAGCTGAAGGAACTTTTTCTACCAGAGACCAGTGAAATGCTTTATCTTTTAAAAACAAAACAACAACAACAAGTTCAGTAGTGGACCACAGAAAATTTAGACTGTTGTTTTGTTTTGAGACAGAACAGTGAAACCTGGAGCTTTTTGCTTTTCCTTTTTAATGATATGATGAAGAGTTATCTATCATGTATCTATAATGTAAAATTATACTGTCCTCTCTTTTTCTCCTGCCAATCAACATGCCTGGCAGAAGGATGTCAATTAGAACAGGGAGTTTATTGATGGAGACTTTCAAAGTCTTCAAATACTAAATCCAAGGGCAAAAAAAAAGCAAAGTCTGGATGCTTTCCCAGCATTGGTAGGAAACAGAGAAATCCACCAATTGTGGGGTACGGTAACCACTATCTGGATGGAATTTTTGGCTAGTATCATTACAAAGCTGAAGAATTATTAACATATGTAAAATGTCATAAATCACATGATTTATGACATTTTACATATTTATGATTTTCATATTGTTTCAGCCTAGGATGAAGTTGAAACAAGGAACAGCCTCAATATAAAATGCTCAGCATGATTATTTTCTTTGTGGCTGAATAAGTTGTGGGCCCCAATCTATTTTGTCAGTTTATCATTTTTCCCAGTTGAATAGTATAGTATGAATACCAAGTTGAATTAGAATATCAATTTTAATAACAATCAAATTATTGATAACAATAATTTCTGTTTAAGCTGTAGCATGTTATATTATCGAACTCTGGTGGAAGGAGAATATGGAAGACGGGTTGTTTTGAACCAAGTCAGAATAGTGGGAGAAAGAGTTCTTTTAACAGGTGAAAAACTATGCAGAGGGACTGGTGATTGCATTGGTCTCATATGAAGCTCTGGGAATTGTGGGCAAAGTAGGCAAAGCTGGCAGTCAGAGCAGCGGCACAGAAATATGAACCAAAACAGGTTTTGTTCTGGAAGAAGATTTAACTTTGTATGCTGTAACTAACCCTGATACAGAAATATTCACTGCAAGAAACGAGAGCAGGCAAAGTTTAGTTTTCTCTCCTGAAATGTTGGCTCTCCTAGATGTAGCAGCAATTCAGATATATGGCACATCACTGTTTCCCTGTTCTTAGCAGAAAGAAAAAAAAACAGACTTACAGAATGTTGATGGAGGAAAAAGAGAGACTTTAATTTATTTGATCCCCACAACCTTAATCATGTTTGCTCGCTTTCATGTTGCAAACACTGAGGTGCTTCCATGTTGAAAAATTTAGCTGGTGACACCACCATTGCCCGGGGCATGCCTGGTTGGGAGCTCCTTTCATGTCTCTGTTAATTTGTTCACCAAAATGGTACCTATCTATCTACCTGTCATTACTCACTTTCAAACTAAAAGTCCTCACCCAGCTTCTGTAATCAAGAAAAGCTTCAGCCAAGAGTGTGTGTACTTTGCTAGTTGTCTTGCTTCCTGCTGGAAAATGAAGTCAGCATCCCCATAAAGCTCATCTGCGGAAGGAAGCATGAAGTGCTCCAAAACCTCCTGGTAGACGGCTGTGTTGACCCTGGACTTAATGAAGCACAGTGGACCAACACCAGCAGATGACATGGCTCCCCCAAATCAACACAGACTGTGGAAACTTCACACTGCACTTCAAGCATATTGCAGTGTGTGCCTCTCCATTCTTCCTCCAGACTCTGGGTCCTTGGTTTACAAATGAGATGCAAAAGTTGCTCTCATCAGAAAGAGGATTTTGGACCACTGAGCAACAGAACCAGTTCTGTTTTTCTTTAGCCCAGGTAAGATGCTTCTGACGTTGTTTGTTGTTCAGGAGCGGCTTGACAAGAGGAATACAACATTTGAAGCCCATGTCCAGGATCCATCTGTGTGTGGTGGCTCTTGATGCACTGACTCCCAGCCTCAGTCCACTCCTTGTAAAAGTCCCAACACTTTTGAATGGCCTTTTCCTGACCATCCTCTCCAGCTGCGGTCATCCCTGCTGCTTGTGCACCTTTTTCTTCCACACTTTTCCCTTCCACATAACTTTCTATTAATGTGCTTTGATACAGCACTATGGGGAACATTCAACTTCTTTGCAATTATCTTTTGAGGCTTTCCCTCCTTATGGAGGGTGTCAGTGATGTCTTTCTGCACAACTGTCAGGTTAGCAGTCTTTCCCATGATTGTGATTCCTACTGAACCAGACTGAGAGACCATTTAAAGGCTCAGGAACCCTTTGCAGGTGTTATGGCTTCATTAGCTGATTAGAGTGGGACACTTTGAGCCTAGAATATTGAACCTTTTCACAATATTCTAATTTTCTGAGATTGTGGATTTGGGGTTTTCATGAGCTGTAAGCCATAATCACCTCAATTATGACACATCATGGCTTGAACTATCTGCTTTGCATGTAGTGAGTCTATCTCATATGTCATATGTTAGGTTCACCTTTTAAGTTGCATTACTGAAATAAATGAACTTTTGCACGATATTCTAATTTTTTGAGTTTTACCTTTAGGTTACCATTTCAACCCGTTTTTCCCCAAATTTTTTTCTTACAAAAATAAAACAAAGCAAAGCAGTAGAGGTATGAACAGTTTGGGATTAACAGGTATTTCATTTAAAATCTGAACCTTGAAATAATAAAATTGCATTTTTAGGGAATAATGACCACATTGGTTTATATATTAAAACCACACAATTCTGTGTTGAATTGCAGTGGTAATTCAACAAATGTTTGTGACCTTCCTTGAGGCCGTCACTGATTTACCTTAAATTAGGTAAATGAAGATCCCTTCTAAATGCTCATGGCTGTTAATTCAAAGAAGCGTAATAAAGTTCTTGTAATAGATTGAATCAAAAGAGCAATAGGGGAAAACATGAAGTTAATTTCCCTTCCCCCAACAGAGGGGGCAGAGTCATTCTTCAATAAGATACAATTAAATCTCCATTATATTAACAATGAGGCCACCATGACATATAATTACAGTGAAGGTTCTCAATTTCCTGAGCAATGGATGTAGGAAGCTAATGAAAAAGATCTCCCCAATAAACCTGAATTAGCTAATTTGAAACTAGAGCATAGATTTTGCTAAAGTCTTTGTAGAAAACACAAAGTGGAGGCTTGGCCCAAAGGTCCTGTTCAAAAGGCAACTGGACTTTCTTGGGTTTTCTTTTTTTTTTTTCTCTTGAAAACATTTCGCTTTTCATTCAAGAGGCTTCTTCAATTCACGAAGTTCTCAGAACTGAAAAAGCTTCTTGGATGAGAAGTGAAGCATTTTCAAGGAGAAAAATATCTATAAAACCTAGCTGACTTTTGAACAGCATCTTTGGGACAACCATGACCTGGATGACTGAGAATGCCATAGAGACCCATGATGGCGAACCAATGACATTTGTGCTGGCACGCAAGCTGCAGGCAAACTTACCTCACTGCGCATGCATGCGCCCCACAGCTGATTTTTCTGCTGGTTTCAGGCCTTTTTCAGCCTCCCAGAGGCTTGGAAAAAGCCTCTGCAAGGCTTTTCAGATCGAATATTCCTGTAATACCAAAAGTGATGAAACGGGCATATTATTGGACCTGAAAAGCCTTGCAGAGACTTTTTCCAATCCTCTGGGAGGCTGAAAAAGGCCTCAAACAAGCTGTGTGGTGCAATGCAGGTAAGGGGGGATTGCACGCAGGGGGCATGGGGAGATGCACATTGCATTCTGGGTGTTGACACATGACTGCATGCGCGATAATGCCCACACAATTTCTGGCACAGGAGCCCAAAAAGGTTAGCCACCACTTCCATAGACAGTGGAGGCTTGGTTGCTTGCTGAGCTTTGTTGTTCGCTTTCAGATGTTTTATTACCAAACTAGATAACAACAGTGAGGAACAAAACATCTGCAAGCAAACAATCAAATTCAGAAGCACTGAAGATTGCACAGTCAATCCTGAACGACAGATATTTCCTTCTGTTGGAAACCCACAATATCAGATTCTCAAGGCCAACTGAATTTACCAGCATACACTTTACAACAAAGTCACAAGACTTTATATGTAAGTTTACTCATTTATTGTTCGAGAATGAAATTATCCCAAAAGGTCAAGGGATTTGTTTGTTTGTTTCCCACTTTTATTATTATATGCTCATCACCTTGATGGTGAACATATCAAACATGTATTCTTCCTCCTTTTTTCCCCACAACCACCACCTTGTGGGTTGAGTTGGGCTGAGAGTGTGTGACTAGTCCAAGGTCACCCAGCTGGCATTCATGGCTAAGTTGGGACTTGAACTCACAGTTTCCTACTTTCTAATTTGGTACCTTTACCACTAGACCAGGGGTGTCAAACTCAAGGCCCACAGGCCAGATCCATCTCACGAGGTGCCTAAATCTGGCTTATGGGGCCAGCTTGGAAATAACAAAGGACTGGCCTGTGATGCCTCTGGCAGCCAAAACAGGGCACAGGGGGCACAGTCTATTTTCTGGCCAGCAAAGTGCTACAAGAGGCCTTCCAGGCCAAAAACAGGCCATGCGGGTGGGCGGGATGTTGATCCAGCCCTCAAAGAAATCCAGTTTGACACCCCTGAATTAGACCCTGCTAGTTCTCAGAATAAAGTAAACTAGTATTTTAAGGAGCAAAGGTGCATCAACCACCACTGAGATCAGGACAAATTCCATTCCTAGGAAGGGAATAGATGCACAAATATTCATGTGGCAATACAAGTATGCATGTGGCAAAGTCCTTTTTAGAATGTTGACTGAGTATCTTCAAAAGGGGCCATACTGCTGTGATATTTATAAATGTCTGTTGCACAGAGCAAAAATCTCGTGGCCTTTGCTTTCTAATGTGTAATAGCCATGAGAACATGCTTTTTACCATTATGGAGCAAAGCACAAAACAATGATTGTGAAGCTCAGATTTGATCATTGCCTGTTTTTCAAATTTTTCAGGCAATTAAAGGGATTCTGAGATATTTTAATGACTGTTTGATTAATGTTTGCCCTATCAATTTTCCAGGAACAGCGGCCTACTACTACAAAGCTTCTGGAGAATACAAATACTTCAGAGTTTTATTATGAGTGATGACAAGGTAATTCTCTATGCAGTAAAGATCAAGCACCCTGAGACATTGCCTCAGCACATTTGAGATGTAGATATAGTTGCATCATTTCCATGCATCCGAACCAAAAAAAACAGATTTGCCAGCCCACACAGAGGGATAAAACTGATCCTGGTGGGACTTGCCTTAAGCCGTGCATATAAAAATACACTCTTGTTTTATCCCTTTCTAGATGGATATAGAGGGAAAGTGCTTGTATTTATATTCTTTCTTTCCTTCCTCAGCTTTGTGCTCTGCTCTCCAAAGCAAAGTATCTGTGAAGGAGGTTGGTTTGAGAAAAAGTCAAGCAGTAAGCTAGAGTAGATTTGAGTTTTTCCCAATGCCAATCCATTACAACATTATAGCTCTCACATAGCAGAGATATATATGAAGTATATGCAGTTAGTATAATATTTATTTTCTTAAGTTAGTATAATAGTATAAACACAGCACAAAAAATCGTCTGTTGCTCTCTTCTTTGGAAGAAATTGTGAAGACCAGACTCCTCTCTAGAGCACTAAAAATCTCCTCAGACCATTCTCATCCTGGTCATTCATATTTCGAACTGTTACCATCAGAGAGACGCCATAGGTGTCTTAAAATGAGGACTAATAGACTGAGAAACAGTTTTTTTTCCAAGGCAATAATTGTCTTGAATCAAACAATGCATATGTGATTTAGTCCTATAGTGGCATTTTTAAACTATCTAACTTACTATATGTTTTAGATAGGTTTTAGACTGAATAATAATAATAATAATAACTATTACTATTATTACTATTATTATTATTAAACACTCTAGTGTGATTGTGATGAGGTGTTTGGGGCACTGTGCTGGAGTAGCTTTCAAATTTCATTGTATATGTAGAATGCAATGACAATAAATGTATTCTACTCTATTCTATTGTATGATTATTCTTTTACTATACTTTAGATTTCCTCATCTTTGTTTGATGATAAAGGAGTAACTGGTTCTGTAGTTTTAAACCTTCATTTACCATTAAAAATAACACTACTAGAATAGACTACACATTACCTGATAGCACATGGAAGTAATAGTCTTCATGTTCAGTAATAAGCAATAAAAAGTGCCTTAAAGGCAATCTGAGCAAGAATAGACTAAGTGAAAGAAATAGTTCTGAGAGGACCTTTAGTGAGCCAGAGGTTATGAAACCAGGATAAATCTTAATTTGGGCTGGGCCATTAGAAATGTAACCCTTTTCCAACTAAATTTATTTCTTCTGATCTCCCTTCCATCACTGCTGCTTCTTGCCCTCCTTATTACTTCAGACCCCAGGCCATAAACAAAAACATTCCTTTATTGCTGAAATGAGTAAATTGACATTAGCAATTAGAGAGCAAGAAGACAAAGATTATATTATAAAATCTGGGGTTTATTTTATCAATGGCTAGATAAGAAAATAGGGAAATAAAATATAATACAATATAAATATAATAATATAGTAAAGATAAGATAATGTAATATGCTATAACTGATTACAATGAAATGAATGATATTATGAACTGGGATAAAAATTGAGTTGTGCTCAAAAAGAATGATGTAATTTACAATTAAAGTCTAATAAAGAGTTAAAAATAATATAATATGTATATTTATATAATATGGATTTTAACACTGCATCTAGAAGAGAAAGACTGTTGATATTGTGCAAAAAAATATGTACCAACCAACACAAGGTATAACGGAAAGATGGTTTTATGTTTTGTGTTTATGTTTGTTGTTAAAAAATAAATGGGGGGGGGGACATTCCTTTGTTGCTATGCAATTGTTTGTTTCCATTATAGGTAGTCCTTGACTTACAACAGTTAGTTTAGTGACTGTTCAAAGCTACAACAGTCCTGAAAAAATGTGACTGATGACCATATTCTTATAACTGTTGTGACATTCCCATGGTTGCATGATCCAAATTCAGGCTCTTGGCAACTGACCCATATTTATGATAATTGCAATGTGCTGGGGGAGGAGATCACTTGTCAGAACGACTGACAACTGCTGACAAGCAAAGTCAACTGAGGAAGTCAGATTCATGTAACAACAGTGTTACCAAATTAACAACTGTCGTTATTCACTTAAACAACTATGACAAGAAAGGTCGTAAAATGGGGCCAAACTCACTTAACAAATGTCTCACTTAGGAACAGAAATTTTGGACTCAGTTGTGATCATAAGTCAAGGATGACCTTCATTTTAATTATTATTATATACACAAAAATATGACATCACAGCTCCCGATTCTTTAGCTGATGTTGGCGTTCAGACACACTGAGTTCTTCTCAGGAACCTAAGCTGTCATAATGTATGAGCATGGTATATGGAATTTCAGCAGTGTGGTCTTTTGTAATGGACAGATGGAAATGTTGTCAATGTGCAGATTTTCTAAGCGTTGTCCAAGATTTTTGACCAAGTGGGCCAATTACCACTGAGACCACCACAGTCATTTTCCCCCATCATCTTTCAATTCTGATTTTCAGATCATGATACTCCATGACCTGAATTATTAATAGCTGACAATTCTAATAATATACTTAGTGTGTTTAGTTTTGAAGAAATAAATGATTTCTATTTCTTTTTCTTTTACAAAGTCATTCTCCATCAGGATTAGCTCATTCTTCTTCCAACCCACTGAGTATTTAAATTCATGCATACATGCATGCCTAATTTGCGAGTAATGATTTTAAAAGCATGCAACACTCTCCCCAGGTTTACAGCTGAATGACTGCTGTAGCAATGTTTTGATCCTCTAAGCACTTATTACATTTTTCATACATAAGTAAAGACTTATTCAAATCAATATTGATTCATGGTAATTATATGGAGATCTCCAAATAGTTTTATTGACAATGTTATGAAAGTGGCTTGCCACTGTCTTGATTGTTTAAAATTAGTGTACAGCCCAGAACCTCACAGTGTTTTTTTCTTCATCCAATTTTTTTTAATGAGAAAATATGTAATTTAGGGTTGCACTGTGGACTCGTTCTCTTGGACTTTCTCATTCTGTCTGGTGGTTTTGAGATCAGCTCCTCCAGGGTCAGTTAGTCATCTCTATTGACTTACTTGACCTAAATATTTTCTCTGAAGCCTTCTGTTTAATGGTATCCTAAGGCATAGGATTGCCATTAGAATCCAACAGTTGGATTGATTTCATATATTCATGTAAATTGGTATAAAGTAGAAACCAAATGAGAAAAAGAATCCTTATGCGAAAGAAATACTATAAAAACTTGAGGGACTTTCTGTTCTCTCAAAGAAAAAAACTATAACTGTGATTCTATAGTTAAAATGAGAGGGCATAAATGTTAATATTACCAAAACAATCAATGCACAATTATCTTCATATGTTTTGCTGCCTTGACAACATCACTCCATGGGGAATTTGCTCACATCACTAACCCATAACTGATGAGATCTGCCCTTAATATGCTAAATATTCCTTGAAGTCAATCATGAGGCTGTAAAATAGCATCATGAAAAGCAGATCCATAAAATCTGCAAACAAAATGTGTGAAAGTTAACAATTATGAAGTTTTGCCTTTCAAATGTGCTATGGAGCATTTCCTTCTAACAGCAAGATGCTCATTTTTGCCTGCATATAATTACTGATAGCAGTTCATGTGTTGAAAGTCAAATTAATTGCAAAGATGAAAGGTATGCTCTTGCCTAGGTAACCAACATCAGTGGCTTGGCTTTTGTTGTCACCAAGAGAACAAATATCTTCTATATATCGAAGCAGAAGATGCTCGCTATTGACTAGAAATTTTATTTTACCATCCAGCTTCAAACTGTTATTGAAATATTTCGGTATATGACATTTTTTCTGTTAATGGAAATGACTTAAAGTTAAAACTGACAATTCAATATGATAGTTAATTCTTTATTATTCTGGAAACATTTTCATAACACCTTCAGTGCTGGACAGCTGTTACATTATCTTTCCCTGTCAGGTTTGTCACTTATAACATTAACATCACTGCCGTTCTCCATCATTCATTGGAATTAAAAACTGTGATCTGAATCTAGCATGGTGAGCAACATGGTGAAAGATTCTTCATCCAATTTAGAAGCTATACAAATCATTATTAACAATGTTACATTTTCATACGAACGATAGACATACTCTGTCATGGGAGAGTAGGCTTATACATTAAACTGCTAAATGATAAAGAAAGTGAACAAAGATAATCACTGATGAAAACTATCCATGTTTCCTTTTCCTATTACTCTATTCTTTCATTCCCGTGATGCCAGACATTACACTGGAAATTATGATAATCACACTATAGCTTATTCCAGAATAAGTTTATGCTGCAAGGCTGCAAACCTGCATTTAATTGCCTTGAATCCCCAAAACTAAAGAATGCATGCATAGAGAAATTTGGTATTTCAGACTGAAAGTGACTAAAGACAGAAATGAATTTATTGTGAACAACTTCCTATTTGGATTAACTTTATAAGTTATATAGAAACAGGGTAGCTTTACACAGAAACTGCATAAGCATAATCAGTTGTAAAATAAAAAAAATATGGAAGATAATCAATCATAGCTCAATTAAATGCAAAGCACAATTCATCTCAGCAATCATGTAAGATACTTAACCTTATCTCCAAGACATGTAGCACTAAAGTAAGTGGGAAATTGATTTCAGTCTCTTGGTGTGAATTTGGAAAGATTGTGTATTAGGATGGCATTTGCAGCAGATATTCTTAATTCTAGCCAATGGGGGAACATATTTTAGCAACGAGATGAACCTCAATATTAATTCTACATGGAAGCTTTTTGTCTGTAAGAAAAATTGTAACATAGCAATCATGACTTCCAACATGCCTTTAAATGCCCACTAATAATAGCAGTTGACATTCGTTAAGGGTTGTTTTTTTTCCCCCTTCTGTTCAATCGTGTCTGATTGTCAGAGACTACCTAGACAAATCCCTGCAGTTTTCTTGGCAAGGTATTTCAGGACAGAATGGGACAACTCACCACAGCCAACTCACCATGGCCAACTTGCTGTGGGACAACTCGAATTTAACAATTCAATTTAATTATTTAAAATAAATATTTTTTTTTATTTTTGTCATTCACATTTTATTCCATCCCTCCTTTAATTATTCTAGTCCACCATTTCTTTGATATCAGTGTAACTCTTGTTCCACAGTGAGTTGTCCCATGGTGAGTTGGTTGTGGCAAGTTGGCTGCAGTGAATTGTCATAGACCCATTTCAGAAGAGCTGGAAGAAATTGTCTGGTTTAAGCCATCCAGCTACTTTTATACCTAATGTGGGACTAGAGTCATGTCTTCCAGTTTCTAGCCTCGTGCTTTAACCACTATGTCAAACTGGCTCTCTGTTCAAAAATAATTTCAACTATAGCTTTTTTTTAGAACATACCATTTTCTGTATTTCCTGCCTTGCCTAATTCTGAAATACTTTCTTCATACTTTGCATTTGATTCTTTTCTATTTTTATTCATATAAAGTATGATACAATATAAGTATCACTATTTAAAAAAAAAAGCTTCTGAAAAACAAACTTTTTTTAAAAAATGTAATATTTTCAAATGTGCTTCATTTCCTATTTCATATCCATTTAATGATTTGTCTCGTGTAAGTGATAATGAGTTTACAAATTAACTTGCTCAGTGCATATTTAAAATCAAGGGATGATCCTGTTGATTATTGTCCTTGTGGAAAAGTAAATGATCTTTATTTTGATGATGTACAATTGCAATTAGGATGTTGCCAGAATCTCATTTCAACTGATAGGGAACATGGAGTTTGAAGGCCTTACGATATCACATTTCACTATACTTTTGGTATCACATTTCACTATACTTTTGGTAAAAAAAAAATCATTGGGATTTTTTTAAGCATCAAGCATCAATATACATCTGTATTTCAGGAATTAAAAAACAAAAGGGAAACCAATTACTGCAGTCTACTCCTACAAGATTTCTGACCACATTTGTGAATGGAATGATACACTGTATGCTACAGCTCAATAAATCTATGGCAAATGTCACAGTGAGCAAAGAGTTTCCTTTGTTTTGCCCCAGAAAGTCAAAGCCTCAGAACTCAAAGTACCATCTGTTTTATTTGATCTACATAATACATTGTTCCTGCATCAGCATGGCAATACTTTGCAAATTGTGCATTTTTAAAAAAAAATGTCTTCAATGTCTTTTTGTTTCACATTGATGATCATATGTTAGCAAAAAAGATGTGCGCTACAGCTGAAAGAAAAAGAAATATTTGTAATGGACTGTTGTTTAATATTTCTTTTTCACTTTAAAGAAGATGGTAGTTTTGGCTTTGAGACAGAAAGATTCTCAATCATATTAAATGCAACAATACTTTTAATTTTGGAAGGCCCTGGCTTCATTCTTATTTTATTATCCCAGAGCTTTTTGGAAATAGCTAAAACATCTAAGAACATTTAGCATTAAAGTCACTGAAAACCAAAAAAAAAAGTACTTCAGATTTTGTTTTAGAAATTTCTACCCGACTTTAACAGACTATATATTTTAATGTTTATATTAAGTAGTACTGTACTTGTCCAGCCATTTCATATGATTGTAGATAAATTGCCAAAATTTGAAGAGAATTTTCAATCTTATTGATGTTTTAACATTTAATTTTTTGAAATTATTTTTTACCACACATTACAAAAGATGATGCAGTAATCTAGATCTGAAAAAAGTTGCTTATTCCTGTATTAAACTATGGATGTGGTTACTGTAAAAGGACAAGGCGATACTTTACTCTGCTTATTATGAACTGCATCAGAAGTACAAGATAAAACTAATAATCACTTTCCATAACAAGTAACCTATAGCAGAATCATGAAGAATCAATACTAGCCATTCAAATAAGAGCCATATTTGGGGGTGGGGATTAAAGGACATGTAGATACAGTTTGGAAGCATTTCTCACAATAGAGAAGAAACATCCCACCAAAGAACAACATGAACCCTAACAGATGGAAGTAATTAACTAGCATGACTACATACTGCCCTTGCCTCTGTTCTTAGAAGCCAATGGCTGGATGTATCCAAACAAGAAAAATTAAGCAATATTCAAATACTGATCCATGCGGACCAAATATTAGAAGCTCATTTTAATTGTGAATGAAGAAATAAGCAACCAGGCAGGCTTGTCTCCAGAGGCAAAAGACAAATGCCACAAGTCAATTAATCTTTATACTACTCAAGTAAAGGAAGTTTTCTTTTTGCAGACATTAATTACCTTCTTGTTTCTTAGAGAGTAATAGACAATGCGAGATTCAAATGCTTCTGAAAGAAAATCTAGGTCTAAATGAAACCTTGCATGTTACAGATGCTTTTTACGAGCCACAGCTACTGAATTCGATCTCCCTCCCCCCCCCCNCCCCCCCCCCCCCCCACACACACACAAAGGGCCTAATGAACGCAAGGAAGAATTGATAAGATTTGGGGACTGCAATTCTGGGATGTATTGAAAAACTGGGCTGCATGTCACCTGCAGGCTGTATTTTATCTATTTCAGATATGAGCTTCTGCTCATTGCAGTTGAACATGTGTAAGGTGACAAAGTCAATTTCCCTCTGTCAGGCTGATGAGCTCTGTGTGCACTGAAGAATGAAGGGCATGTTGTTTCTAAAGGAAGTAAGACAACTAGCAAAGGACACACACTCTTGGCTGAAGCTTTTCTTGATTACAGAAGCTGGGTGAAGACTTTTGTGTGTGTGTTTCTTTCAGGTTCAGAGCTTTGGTTCTCAAAAACATTTAAATTATTGCTGATTCAGTCACCCGGTTTCTAATATGATGCCTTAGCCACAAAAAATACACCTGACATCACAGTTCTCAGTAAACAAATACAGAATTTTAAATCAATGTGCCTTTTCATTTTTATTAGACAGTTTTTAACTATGAAAGAGCAAATTACTCATATTAAAAACACAAAAATCCATTACTTTCTCAGTAAACGAACTGAAAGAGCAAGACCAGCTGTGTAATAAAATGAAAGCATATAGAAATAAGATGACGTAAAATAAACCTCACATTGTGAGGTCAGATTGAAAAGGTCAGATTAAAAAGGGGAAGCTAGATATTGCTAGATATTTAACTGTGGCAACTATCAGCCTAACCACCTGTTGCTGAAGTCTGCAGGGAAAGCTGTTATGTCTGATACAAACTGCCCAACTCAAAACACAGCCAGACTGAATTATAAAAGAATAATGAAAAGAATGTATTTGTATACTGTTGTACAATTATTTATGTGCCTAATTTTTCAGTGGGTTTTATGACAATCAACCAGTCCTGGTAACCATGCACAAATGCATACTTTCTCTACCTGTCTCTGGGAATAAACTGTGCTCTTCCAACAATTTTCTAGTAATCTCTATGATCCACTGAATTTAATTTATCTGTTGTCTTTCCTTTCTACTTTTTTCAATCATATCAACAGTAGCTTCTTCTATCATCCACTCATAACACAAATCGAAAATATGTGAGCTTCTTCTTATGATCACCTTAAATGACAAAATGAATTGATTGATTCTTCTTGTAGCCAAATGAACCCTTTAATTTTAGATTTTTGAGTTTGCTGATGACACAACAGTGATTGGTCTCATTCGAGACAACAATGAATCTGCACACAGAAATGAGGTTATACAACTTGCCTCGTGGTGTAACCAGAACAATCTGGAACTGAACACACTCAAAACTGTAGAAA
>BHFT01043053.1:0-12917 GCA_004320025.1 Laticauda laticaudata
ATTCTGACTACTGTTTGAATAAAACCTTTTGTTGTTGGAACCCGGTCTACCTCGTGTGTTTTCAAACAAAACATTGCCCACAACAATCTGGATCCTCATGATAAAGGTCTGGAGTTATTTGAGATTTTTAAGGATGAAAACCCAGATTCTGTTTGTGTATTAAATAATGGTGTTGATAGCTTCAGTCTTTTAATAGTCTGAGTCTATATTTAATAGATCTGAGTCAGATCTATTAAAAAAAACTTTTAGCTAATGCAGTCAGAGTTGAAATTATATAACATTCAGCATGTCTAAGTCCTGGTTGATGATTATTCTTTACTAGTATTGATAATGATGGTGAATACACAGTGGATGAAGTTCTCTTGTTTTAATAATAACAATAATACATTAAACATTAAAATAAAAATTAATTTAGTAATATCTCAATCATTACATGGCAGTCTACTTGTATTCCTATTGAATGGTCAGCAAGTGTATAGATATATATTTCTAAGTTTGGAAATATCCAGTTAATGCAGGATGAATTTATGTGATATGAGAACTTTGTAAAACTGTTGATACAATTTTCCAGGTAGCTTTGCTTCTTTAAAAGTCCTGTTAATCTTGGAATGTCACAGCATGTCAAAGATTATTTCAACTGTACTCAAGTTAAGATTATCCAGAAAAATATTCCAGAATGATAAATTTAGTTTTCCTGAAAAGCCCACATTCTTTACTTGAAATCTGTTGAACTGAGGTATGTTTAGTGAATATTTCTACCCTTTATGTACCGCTTCCCAATAGTTCTGAACTTTCAGGACAGTTGCAGAAAGTTATGAAAAACTGTTAGCAGCTGCATATGCTACCCCATCACAGTCCATATTTGGATAACCTTCAGGCTTGTCAAAAACTTAACAATTGTCATATTAGAAGGCATAATTTAGTTTGTTGGTCATCAATACATGTATACATAAATACATGCATATACTTATACATATAGAACTGGTTGTTACCGTTCCTGGTAGTTCAGAGAACCAGTAAATCGGGCCTCTGGCTGGCCTCACCCCTCTCTACCTGCTTCTCTGCTGTCTGCCTGTCAGTCCTTATCATGCATGCACAACATTGCACACATGTGTGACACTGCTGCCTGCTCTTATGCACCTGCCAGGCCAGCCATTGCTGCCTGCCTTCCACTGCATCCCTGCTTTTACTGATCTCCCTGGGTGAGTGATGCTCTGCAAACCCCAGTCGCCTCTCCCCCCACCTGCCTTTTGCTGCCTCCGCCGGTCGCCTCCCCCTACCACTTTCCTTCCATCGAGGAACACGTAGAGAGGCTTGTATAGGATCCGGTCAGGTCAGCGGCTGCTTCTCTCATCTGCTGCTGCAGAATGGAAAACTTCCAAGTTCCCCTTCTCCCATTAGAAATGGCTGCCGGGCAAGCACAGAAGCAAGCCAGGTTGAATCCTGCTTTTCTCTGCTTGCCTGGAATCCTGTTTCTCTTCTTGCCCAGTAGCCGTTTCTGATGGGAAGGGGGGGCTCCCATTAGAAATGGCTGCTGAGCAAGCAGAGAGAAGCAGTATTTTAGCAAGCCAGGTTGAATCCTGCTTTTCTCTGCTTTCTTGGCAGCCGTTTCTAATGGGAAGCGAAAGGCTCCCATTAGAAACCCTGCCCAGCCCCTCCCAGGAGTCCCCACGAGGGTCGTCTGGGTACCAGGTAAATATAAGGTAGCCTCCTGGGAGAAAAAAATGGGGAATTGGGGGGGTCTGGTGCCACCCCCACCCTGTTTTTGCTCCCGAGGCTCCAGGGAGGCTTTGGCTTGCTAGGCCAAAATCACTACCCGACCACCCCATTTTTGCTCCCAAGAGGCTCCAGGGAGGCTTGCTAGGCCTCGTTTTGGGCTAGGAAGCCTTTCTGCAGCCTCCTGGGAGCATCCACCATCCAGTATGCTTGGATTCAGGGTTTAGCAAAAAGATCATTTGGAACTAATACAGTATTGATTACTGCTTTGGGAATGTTCAAAATTATGCAGTTTCCTAAAACTGTTGGAGCCAATCTTCTTTCTTTCATCCATATCCTCCTCTTCAAAACTGGTAAGTTGCTCTTCTTTTTCATGCCAGGTTTAGTGTGGTAAGTTAAGAGTGGGTTTTGTAGAGAACAGTTTACCTTTAGGTCTCATTCATTTGCTCAATTTCAGAGCCTACATTACACAATTTCCAAAGCATAATTCAGACTATTCAGCAGTTTGCCTAGCTTCTGCTTCATTACTTCTATTGCTGTCATAACCTTTATGGAGTGTCCAACGGCCTTTTAAGTTTGACAAGCAAAAACACAGTAAATATTTCTCACAAATATTTTCCCTTTTCCACTTTGTGGTTCGATGTTTAACATACAAAATTATTCAGGCAGTTTGAAAACTTATGTTTTTTGTTATTGGAAGGCAACTATTTAATTTGAAGATGGTGGTAAATTCTTAGTAATAAAATGGCAAGTAGAAAGGCTCACTTCTACTTGCCATTTAGAAAGGGTTAGAAAGAATGAGAAGGTTAACCTTTTGCTTTGGTTTCCAATCTCCTTATCTTGACTGGTTTTCCTAAAAGTAGTTTTGAATTGAAGCCATATGTTGTCAAATTAATTCTTTCGTTAAGGTATAAGGTAGGTGCAGCAAAAAGTTTCAAGATCTAATCCAAGATGTCTAATGGCTTTGAATATCCGTGGTGTTGTACTAAGGTTTAAGTCAGAGGTCTTCAAACTTGGCAACTTTAAGACTTGGTGGACTTCAACTCCCAGAATTTCTCCAGCCAGCATGCATAGCTGGCTGGGAAGGTTCTGTGGGAGTTTGAAGTCCACAAATCTTAAAGTTGCCGAAAGTTTGGGGACCCCTGGTTTAGTGAGAAGAGGTTCCAGATGAAAGATGTGCCAGAATAGCATAGGAAATCTTTGCTTTCTTTTCTTTTCTTTCTTTCTTCTTCTTTCTTTTTTCTTTCTTTCTCTCTTCTTTCTTTCTTCCTCTATCTCTCTCTTCTTTCTCTAAAAGAAGAAAAAGAGAGGGAGGATGGAGTTAAGAAAGAAAGGGAGGGGAGAGGGAGAAAGGGATGGACAGATGGATGGAGGAGGGAGGGAAAGAAAAAGGAGAGGAAGGAAGGACCACAAACTCTGGCACTAGATGCAGCTTCAGAGGATGCTTTGAAACAGCACAATCCAGGGCTGGAAGGGACCTCAGAGGTAATTTAGTCAAACACCGCACCAAGAGCATTGTTAAAGTAAGTTTCTATCTTTTGACCCACCAAGCCATTCCCAGCCAGTCACATGACCAGTAAGCCACACCCACAAATTAGGCCACACCCACAGAACCAGTTGTTATGAAATTTGAATCCTACTCCTGATACATATGTTATGGCTTGTTCTGCAAACCCTGTTCACAGCCAGACAAGAAGCAATGGGGAAGGGAATGGATTGGAATGCAAGGAAGGAGGTTATGGAATGCAAACACATACATATGTACGTACGTACTTACATACATCTTACATTATACATATGTGAAACAATAATATATTGTACTCCTTCTCTAGCCGTTGTTTTGTCTCAGACTTGTGGTTTGATTTCCAACATTTCCAACATTTTTCCTGCTTTCTGAGCTGAAAAGGGACCTCTTCATTTCACTGATTGAATTCATACTCAGCAAGAGCAGGACTCGTGAGCTTTGAATCAGGGCAAGAGAGCGATGCTGTTTGCCTTTCCAGACACACAGAAGAAAAGAACTGAGAGTACAGAGAATGGAATTGATGTGAAAAGAAAGACAAAACTCAAGAGTTCTCCAGCAAAGATGTTATATCAATAAACATCAATTGCTTCATTTTAAGGCCAATGAACTATGGGGCAAAAGGTCTATTGAAATGTTGGAGACACTAGCTATGGAATTAAACTACCATATACATAAAAGAAATTTCAGTCTCATACTATCAGTAAGTAATTGCCTGAGATAGCTTCAGTCTAGATATAGTAACATTTTTTTAAACCTAGCTTTTCATGTTGAGTATGTTTGAAAGACTTCTGATGAGTTGAAGGTCTGCAAAGAGAAAGGGTGGAGATTTACTGCTCACTGTTCAGGAAGTCTGAGCTGGGTTGTGTGCTAGCCTCTCTCCAAAGCCCTTTATAAGAAATCCTTGTGTATTTGAATGGAACAGAATAATTCCTATTCAACAGAATAATTCCCTTTCAGTTTTATTCAGTGAATTTCTATTCTGACTGTTCTATTCTATTCTGAGTGGAAGACAATAATTCCTATTCCAATGTATAGTATGCTAATCTGTAAAATCATGACAAGACATAATATTGAACCTGGCAATATATCTTCTTGTTCTAAGTATAAAAAAAATCACACTTTTTGTATAAATAGTATATAAAAATAGTATATAAAAATAATTTGTATGCATTATACAAAAAATTATTCAGATATATAATATAAAAAAATTATTCAGAAATAACTCATCATCATAGATAATGTCAAAAAGAATACTCTTAATATTTTCACAGTGGAATACTTACTTGAATGTATATTCAATGGGAAGACAACAAGAGCTTTCTATTATTCCAGTGGAAACCAGTGGATCAAACAGCATCCTGATAAGTTGGGGCCTCGTTACAGCATAAACTTAAAGCTTTGGAAATCTATTGAAGAAAATATGAATAACCTAATTTTAGTTTATTCAGAATGCTGAGGATATGATGTTCTTTTTTTATAATTTATTTACAAGTTACAAAGTGCAATTGTAATTTTTTTTAGATTTAAAATTTATATATTTCCTGATAAAATAAACAAATAAAAAATGTTTCTTTTTTCATAGTAAAGAGCATATATGATCCAAAATGCCCCTAAAAGATACTGCTTTTCAGCAGAACTTTCATTAGAATTAAAAAGCTGTGAGCTGTTTTCCCAAGGGATCATAAAGTACTGAAACTTATTTCACAAAATCTGTAACATCCGTCATGATTATCTTTGCCCAACATCACATATAATATTGCTTAACTCTTTGATAGTCAATTTGCTTTGAAGTTTGCAGCCAAGGAATGTATTGGTTATATTTTATTTCATAAATGCTGTCTATATGGCTTCAGATTTTTATGTGGTAAAAATATAGATGATTTTGATATAAGAGTTATTATTTTGTATCAGAAACATATAGTAAAATTGAAGATAGGTCACATCATTTGATTCTGGAAAAAAATTAATTTGATAGATTTTATTAAGCACTTTTAAAGTTTCAGAGTAGAACTGGGGGACTGAGTTCTAGAACTTGCCTTAGATATGAACCTAGCTAGTCAGTATTTTCAGCCCTAGGAAGCAGGTCGTGGCAAATTACTTCTGAAAAACTTTGCCAAGAAAACTGCAGGGGTTAATTCAGGAAGTCATAGGGATGATTTGAAGGCACAAAAGCAAAAAACAACTCTCCTACGTGTAGCTATTTTGTTCACCATAGTAATAATTTCTTACCAAACAGGAGCTATTAGTAAACAAAACTAAAGACTGTATTTCTTTTTTCTGTTCTATCCCCTGTTGGGCATCCCCGTTCTCATCTATTCATTGGTAGATCAATCTTTTTTGTTTTTCTTTTTTAAGTTTATAGGCCAACCACCTTCCTGGTTTATTGGCCTGTTCAAAAAAATATCTGTCTGGCTGTGTTTAACTTGAGACCATTGCCTTTTGTCGTTGATTAAATTTAATTTATGTTCATTAATTTCATTGTTTTTCAATTGCAACTCAGTGTTTTGCAGCTGAATTCCAATTCTTTGATTCTTTATTCTAATTTATTTTTTGGCATATATTTTCTTATTTCTTTTAGCAGTGTATATATCGTAATGCCTCTTTTTACTTGCCTTCATTGTATGCCCAAATATGTTCTGTTTCATAGTTGCCTCATTATTATTTTGTTTTTAAAAAATAGTCTAATTCCTTGTTCAAGTTTATTCTAAATTCTTTCTCTTTAATTAACTGGTGCTATTTAGAGTCCTTTCCTTGGTTTCTTACCTGCCTTTCCACCCACTATCTGAAGATTGGTTCTGTTTGATTAGCCCATCAGTTTGATAAAATTTCAGTCTCTTTTAATTCATTTACTAATTCACCATTCATCCAATTACCAGTCAATTCGTGTCCGATGATTGGTGAGAGTTTGGAGTTAAATGTATAATTGCTGGTTTTCTCAGGGGTTAATTTCCTCCACTGTCTATCAAAAATTTAGCTTCAATCAATCATTCTTCACATGTTTGGAGTGAGTTCTCTTTTTTATTCTCCCCCCCCCCCCCCACTACTATCATCTTCGGTGGTCCACAATAGCATTGAAATCTCCCACAAGATACAATATTCCTTTTATCTAATTCCACTAATTTTCTCATGTAATTGTTTAAAAATTCCTTTTTGGTTATCATTAGGGCCATAAGATTACTCATTATAGAGATTAGAATTGATGTTCAAATACAGTATTGTAACAATCAGATTTCTTGCCGATTGGGGTCTATCCAAATTGGCTCTGCTTCATATCGTCTTCCTTCACATTATACTGCTATCCCTTTCTTTTTCCTTAAAAATCTGTGGTGTATAATTACCAGTTCCCTAGCTTGGGGGCATTCTAAATATTTTCTTCTTCCTTCCTTATTCCTTATATGAGTTTCCTGTAAACATATTATATCTGCATTTTGTTTAATTAATTTGGTTAATATTATTTTCCTTTTATCCTAGAGTTTAGGCCATTTATGTTAATTGATAGTACTCTTTCCATTACTCCCTGTGCTGGAATAATAATTCCAAATCATTGAAGTGTTCCTCTTGACACATTTCCAAAATTAAAATTAGAGAAAGTATTTTGAATATATTTTAAGAAAGGGTCAGCAAGCCGGATGTAATTTTCAAAGACTCACTTTAATTAGCCTTTATGTCCCTATAAAACTATTTGGAACAAATTTAAGGCAAAACTAGATCTTCTCTTAATTTCAAGCATGCTGTTACATACTTAATTTTCCTTTGAAACACAGCAAGATGAATAGAGATTTATCTCTGCCCCTCCCAGGCCAAATCCCTCAGTTCCCTATATGGCTACAATGCTTAGACAAAATGGAGATTTTTGTTAATCTAATCGAGCTGCATTAGAAGCAGGGGTGAGATTCTACCAGTTTGCACCTATTCGGTAGAACCAGTTGTTAACATTATAAGCAGTTCAGAGAACTGGTTGTTAGAAGAAATTATTGGTCTAATTTTTCAGGTAAGTATTAATTAATTTTCTGCTCCTGATGCTAAGTGAAGGCAGATTGGAATCACATGGAATATGTCCCCCAGGCTGAATTGTACATTAGTATTTTTCTACAATAACTTGGGTTGCACATAATGAAATACTTGACTTTTCACCCACCTTTTTACATGGTCATCTCTAAATTGAATTTTCCATCTAGGTATGGAAGTTCTGATTAAGAAAGTAAAATGAGTTTTCTGTTTCACATATGCTGCACTCCAAGGCAAGGTATGCAGTTCTGGCATCCACTACAGCAAATGCAGCAAATACCCAATAGTTGACTAGCATTCTGTGCTTAATATTGCCTTCTGGACTGTATCTTGTACATCCACTGAATGACAAACATCCTTTGAAAGCATAGAGAAATATACTGAGTGAAGGGAATCAATTTCAGGACATCCAAATTTATTCTTTCTACTTCAACAAAGCTTCCACTGGATACAGCTGCTGGCTTCTACATTGGATTCCATTTACATGTTGTCTTGCTGTCCAATAGGTCATGAAACACAGTTTTTGTGAATTCATGGATTTTATTGGATGATGGAATATATTGTACTTATCTCAATATTGATGGAAAGCAGCTGCTTTTGAGCTAGATTGCTAAAAGGAAGAGTGAAGCGTTATCATCTCCCCCAATCTAGTAATTTCTGCTTCAAATCAATCTTGTATTAATAGTAAGGTAGCAGTGATCTGTCACCCAGCTGATTAGACAAAACCATGACACTTCCAAGGGTTTCTGGCAGGAGGGACAAACATTTGTCAACTCAGTGCAGATTGTGGGCATGCATTTTACCATCAACTGTACCTGTATCTCCCTTTTTTCAAGAGACTCGAGGGAGTAACATGTCCAAATACTCTCAAAAGACCACTGAGGATCTGCACTCAGTTCAGTCTGGGTTCAGAACAGACTGAAGATAGATTCACCCTTGTTCACTTTCAGAGAGAATCTTTGTCAGAACAGAAAGTTGAAGAGCATGATCTTGCAATGGTTAGTCTCCCGAAATGCAATTATCTTAGAGAAAGGTATATTTCTTTCACAGGAACAGGAAACACTAAGATGGGACACAACAGAGAGTATAAAACCAAGGGTCTCTCAGCATTTTGGCCTACTTTTTCTTCACCCAACATCTTGAAGCATGTGATTGTCCTTTTCACTTTGGAACTCCAAGCCATGTCCACCATTAAACTATCTTTCTAAACAGCCTTCCTGTTTCCATTGTCTTTTTTCCTACTTGGAACTGAACCCAGAAGGATAATTCTTCCAACACAATGAAGTTACAAATATGTAAGCTAATCAGAATGAATGAAAGAAAAAATTAAGCCTTTTTAAAATTAAAAAAATATGTGTAGAATTCATTGTCATGGTTACAATGCTTTATAATAAATGACTCTCCTTTTAAAGCTGTTATGTTACAGATATTTCTCTCCACCCTTACTGTATAGCTTTTTTATCTGTACAAAGAAAATTAAGAAATACAGAAAATAAAGAAAAGGGTTATTTAAAAATACAGAAATATTTGAGAAATTCATTTGTCAGTCCTTCAAGCAGGATGAGAGGAAAGTGTCAGAAGAATTTGAGGGAACAAAAAATTTGAAAATGTTTCAAGCTCAGTGTCAAAGAGATGCTGATTAAAGTGGCTAACTTTTCAGTAGTGAAACAAAACTACCCCAGGCTATACATTTAAATGAGCTTTGAAGCTCAACAGTAGCAGTATAAACACACCAAAAGTCAACAAATCCTCCCAGTGTCGTTCTAATAGTAGCACTTATAAGTTTACAGTATAGAACTTCAGCAGCATTAACCGTACATTTCCATGTGAAAATGGAACACAATAGTAGATTATCTACATAATTACACTTACCTGAAATTCAACCTAGCTGCAGTTGGTTGGTGGATTGCAGAAAACCTGGACTTTTCTCACCAGTGTTGCAAACAATTTCACTTGAAATGGCCAAGTATTTATTTGTTTGTGTTCGTTTGTATCCTACCATTATTATTTTTTATAAATAACTCCGGACAGCAGACATACTTAATACTCTTCTCCTCCTATTTTCTCCACAACAGCAACTTCATGAGGTCAGTTGGATTGAGAGTGACTGGCCAAAGGTGTCTCAGCTGGCTTTTATGGATAAGATGGGACTTTGACGCATGGTCTCCTGCTTTCTAACTTGATGCCTTAACTACTAGATCAAAATGGCTCTCTTTTCCCAGTACAATCATTCATAATTTTTGGAACACCCTGAGAGGGAACATGATATTGTTTCCTGATCATGCCACATGGTGGGAGGGTAAGAGATTCAAAGTTTTCAAAGCATTTGTGGTTCTGTTGAGAATTAAAATCTGTTAGTGCTGTTGTTTGTAAAGAGGGGGATTGTGTACTTAAAAAGAGACTGCTATTACAACTTTCCTAAAACATTGGAGTTTCTACCATATTGCTTATTTTTAGTTATAATTATTTTTCTTGTAATATTTGCCTTTTTGGTAAGTTTTTTTTTCACATGGAGATTTACCTGAAAAAAGGAAATCCACTGAGAAAATAAGGCATAAGGGGATGTATTAATATGCCTATATTAATATAGGCTATATCAGTGATGGCAAACCTACGGCACATGTGCCAGAAGTGGCACGCAGAGCCATCTCTCTGGGCACGCCAGCTACCACCTGTTGCTCTTCTGAGTTCTGGCAGGCGGCTTCGCACCTGCCAGCTGGTCTTTGCACATGCTAGAGTGCCAGAAACTAGAAAAGTAGTGCACTGGTGAGCATGTGCACTGACCAGCCGGTCTTCATGTGTGCATGCACGCCAGAAACCAGAAGACCAGTTGGCCGGCGCACCTACATGCATTGGAAACTGGAAACTCAGCTTCCTGGTGCACTATTCTTCCAGTTTCTGGCACTCTTACACACCAGGAATTGCTCTTCTGGTTTCCAGTGCTCCTGCATATGCATGTGCACGCTCCTATTTCGGCGCTCCATACCAAAAAGGTTTGCCAACACTGGGCTATAAAGTCTTAAGTGATAGATTATTCTTTGATTGCAAAAAAATGTATTGAAAGAAATGTTATCAAATATGTCTATTTTATTTTCTGTAGTTCAGTAAATAAATGTGTGTACCAGCGTGCAAAAATTGCAGCTGTAAGTGCCTTACATATGAGATATGATACATATTAGATATGAGTAAGGTGCACCTTGATATGTGTTTTCCTTCTATTCAAGCAGGATTCCCCCCCACACACACAAATATGCTATTATAAACCAGCAAGTGCTTTTAGATGTGTTATAATTGGGAAGACAGTTGCACCGAGTAGAAGAATATTTTGAAGAGCATTATTTTTCCTAGAGGGGACAAAAAGGTTATGCAGATGCAAGTTACCTGTGAGGCAGATTAAAAAGTGTCTTTATGACCAGAAATAGATTCTTAGGATCAATAGAAACCAAGGCTACGATGTTAACATGGGAACAGGATCCTGCAACAAACCTAGATGTCTACTTTGACCTACATTTGTACATAGAAGATCTTAAAAGATTACAAACATTGATGCCTTTATTAAAAACTGTGCTAGTCTGAATAGGTGCTACTAGATTAATTCCGATTAATACATGAGGCTGCTTTGAAGAATAGTATGTCCAAATGATTAAGTATGGACATCATGTGAACTATGATAGCAATGGTAGCTCTCAAGTTGTTCTTTTTTTTAATGCAACATGGGTGAATTAAATTTTTAAACTGTGTCTGGTTAGAAACCAGGCAAATGCAGGGCTGCCATTTCCAGGCACACTGGTTTCAAAAAGTGGACATCTGGTTTTTTTTGTAATGGCATCTGGATTAAGATGGCATCTACAATTATGTAATGGCATCTGGATAATGGCATCTACAATTATATATGTCTTGTGACTACCTTTTTGTGCAAGGTTTTATTGGCAGTTAACGTTCAACACTAACTGCTCTTTGTTTAGAAGATAAGATATTTTTAACATGTATATTCCCATTACCTATTACTGTAATTGAACTAGAACATAACAGATCAAAAGACATCTTGCATTGATTCTAACAGGCAATATTTCTAACATATTTTCAGATTATTGATTAATAAAGATTGTTTGCAATATTTATTAGTCAATAGGCCTGAGAAAGATTACAATAATTTTAAAGTTGTGAAGTAAGTTTTCTCATGAAGTGATACTTTAAAAGAAACTCTTACGCATTAAAGGATAGGGGTGTCAGACTCAAGTCATCATGGCAGTGTCACATGACACATTGGAACTTTTTTTCCCTTTGCTGAACCAGGTATGGGCGTGGCCAATGCATGACACATCCGACCTGTGGGCTGGGAGTTTGACAGTCCTGAGGTATGGAATTTGGAATTAAAGAAAGACTTGGCAAAAATGTATTATGGCTTAATATATTCCCCCAAAGTGCCACTAACTTATATAATTGGTAGCTACAATTATTTAAAATATTTATATGTAGGTACATTTATTTTAAAAAAATATTTTACTGTAAGAATAATAATTCATTTTAAAAATATTTTAAAAATATTAAAAAAGAGTAATAGTTCTTTTACAGCAGAAATATATTGCAGAATTATTACTGGAAATGTTTCAGTAAGGGAGGGACCAAGAGCTAAAATAGCAAGACAAGGTTCATTTATTTATTTGAACATTGAAGAAATCTTATAGTGGTGTTTATGCCACATGAAAAGAACGGCAATTCAAGAGTATAAATTTGAACTGCCATCCAGAAGCTACAATTGGTCCAGAATGCAGCGGCACAGGTAGTTATGGGGTATCTAAATTCACCAGTTAAGCACCACAGTAGGCTTCTAGATGCAGTTTGTAGGGGAGTTATTGCCTATAAAGCTCTGCAGAATGGCCCAGAATTTGGCTGTTAGATTTGTTTGGTCTAGCAAAGTTAATGCACCAGGTTGAAATTCAGGAGACTCTGAGTTTTAGTCCTGTCTTAGCCATGAAAGCTGGGTGACTTTGGGTCAGCTCTCTTCACTGGCTATTGTCAGAAAAATAGGATAATGTAGGAGTATTGGCTAAGTACATTTAAAAATAACAAAGGCAGGACAAAAATAAATAAGTTGAGTTAAAGTGATATATTTAAAAATAACAAAGGCAGGACAAAAATAAATAACATTTGGAGACTGCCTTTGTCAATGGTATTTACCCATCCTGAATGCTCTAATCGAGTGGACATATTTTTGATCCCTTTCTCAAAACATTGTCATCTGATAGGCTCTAAATCAGGAGTATTAAACTTAAGGCCTAGGAGCCACAGGGTGCTTAGATCTGGCCATGGGGCTGCCCTAGAAACTGCGAAGGACTGGTCCATGGTGCTTCTGCCAGAGAATATGGAGCTTGCAAGGGCTGCGTGAGGCCCTCCTGAGCTCCATTTTCACTGGCAAAGGATTGCAGGAAGCTGAAAATGGAGCTCGGGAGCCCATTTTTCTTGGAAGAGCACTCTGTCCATCACAGGTGCTGCCAACATGAGTGATGTCATGCTGTCCACACCCACCATGGGCATTCTCCCCTGCCCCCCCGAGGTCACAACCCTGATGTGGCCCTCAATGAAATAGAGTTTGACACCCTGCTCTAGAATGTGTGCCTTTTTCATTTGGCCCTTTCCTCTGCAACATCCCCCCCCCCCCCCCCCC
>BHFT01043054.1:0-16632 GCA_004320025.1 Laticauda laticaudata
TTCCGAACAAAACAGAAGCCACAGGGTTAAATGTGCTGGGAACCCCCCTCGGCTCCATGGCATTTGGTGACTTCCTCGTTGCAGGTGACTTTCTCATTGTCTCCAAGTCACAAGGTGCTGCTGCCTCCCCTGCTAGCCAGATCCTGTCCTCCTCAGGGAATGGAAAGAGATGGCTACTCAACTTTCCACCAAGGTAGTGCCCATAGGTTGCTGTTTAGAAGTTGCACCTCAGCTTGGTAGCTCCTTCCTGGGTTTCTGACAAACAGCACAGGATAGAGTGACACCTTGGCTTCTTTTGAAGTTGACATTCCATCTGTTGATGTAGCTTAAGAGTCAGTTTGTGTGTTTAGTGTGCTTTTTGAGGCTACATCACACCATTGAGATATGTTCAGCTTGGATCCACCAATGAAAAATCTTCCTCTACCTTTTGTGCTCATGTCTGGTTTTCCCTACCCAGACTGACCTTGAAGGTTTTAGCCCATTGTTCTACCTGGTCAAAGGATCCTTGAGACAATCCCAAGATCAGGATATCCTCTTGATATTCCTCTGTTTTTTGTCGTTTGCAAAGTTGACAACCATGTTTTCTAACTGCCCTTGCAGATAAGTTTATAAGTTTTGAATGGTTTCACAGTCCTCTCCACTGTTTGCTATAAATTCATTGGAGACTTAATCAAATGCTTTGCTGAAAAGATTCACTATGTCCATTGCATTTCTGAGATCAGTAACTGCTCTCCTGTACCACTCTTCCTCTCCTTCTCCTTCTCCTTCTCCTTCTCCTTCTCCTTCTCCTTCTCCTTCTCCCTCTCATCTCTCTCCTTCTCCCTCTCTCCTTCTCCCTTTCTTCCTCCCTCCCTGTCTCTCTTTCTCCTTATTGCTCCTTCTCCCTCTCTCCTCCTTCTCATCTCTCTCTTTCTCCCTCCCTCCCTTTCTCCCTTCCTCTCTTTCTCCTTCTCCCTCTCATCACTCTTCCTCCTCCCTCCCCCTCTTTCCATCTCAGTTTGATTTGGTTGGCTCTTGATAATTCCCAACTGGCACCTACCAAACAGTCCCTGTTTCTTTCTAAATGCTCAGAAATTATAAACTTATCCAGTTTGAGCAGTTGATTGGTCTGTAGTTCTCCAGGTTGACACTTTCACTCTCTTTGAAGACAAAAACAACATTTGCACTTCTCCAGACTTCTGGCATTGAACCCCCCTCTCCCCCCCCCCATGTCTCAACNCCCTCCCCCCCCCCCCCATGTCTCAACGATCACAGAGAAAGCTGGAAACGATCAATTCTGTGTCAACATGTTGCTGCTACTGCTGACAATTTTCCCCTGGAATCTGAATGCAGTTTCAAAACTGCTTGAATCACAGAATACAATGATTCATCACTGGCACCATTTTACTTCTTCACTCCAAAATGCTACCTTGATATCCCTTTTGGACTTATTTGTTTGCTTGTTTCTTTATTACAATTATATGACACCCATCTCACTCATAAGGCAGTTCACACACAATGAAAAGATAAACATAAAAAACAATTGGAATTAAATGAATTGTATAAAAGTTAGAACCCAGAAGGTGGCACAAGGGAGAGAGAGAGAGTTGTTTCATCCTGCTACAGAAGATACCTTTAAATCAGGGACACTTGACAGATGGTTCTATTCCAGAATTCCAATCTTATTTCAAAATTATTCTACTTTTATTCCAGAAGAGTGTTTGATATCAGGTGATAACTGGTTCCTCTTGAATGAATCACTGCAAAATGCTTTGCCAACAACGTTTGTCAGATGGCTCAGCCATCTGTCAAATCTCATCTCCTCCCAGCTGAAGAAGAGAATTGGTGGGTGCCTATCTGGTGGCTGGCTGGTGGAAGTTGATGGGAGGTGAAAGGAAGCCAGGGACATCTCCCCTCTCTTACACAGAACGCAGGTAGTCTTCAACTTACCACAGTTTAGGGACCATTCGAAGTTACTGCAGCACTGAAAAAGTAACTTATGATCATTTGTCACACTTATGACCATTGTAGCATCCCCACTGCAATAAATGGAATAAAATTTGGATGCTTGGCAACTGACTAATAGAATAGAATTCTTATTGGCCAAGTGTGATTGGACACACAAGGAATTTGTCTTGGTGCAAATGCTCTCAGTGTGCATAAAAGAAAAGATAGTTCCGTCCAGAGTCAAGAATCATCAGGTGCAACACTTAATGATAGTCATAGGGTGCAAATAGGCAATCAAATCATACCAGGAAACAGTCCATATAAATCGTAAGAATGCAAGCGACAAAGTTACAGTCATGCAGTTACAAGTGGGAGGGGATGGGTCATGGAGCGATGAGAAGATTAACAGTAATAGTAGTGCAGTCTTTGTAAATAGTTGGACAATGTTGAGGGGATTATTTGTTTAGCAGAGTGATGGCGTTTGAGAAAATTCATCCTTGTATCTAGTTGTTCTGGTGTGCAGCATCCTATAGCATTGTTTTGATATTCATGATGGTTGCAGTGTCCTGGGGTTATATGATCCTCTTTTATAACCTGCTGACAAGCAAAGTCAATGAGGAAATCAGATTCACTTAACAACCGTATTACTACATCGGCAGTGATTCCCGCAACAAACATGGCAAGAAAAATCATAAAATGGGGCAAAACTCACTTAACAAATTTCTTAACAACATAAATCTTGGGCTCATTTGCGGTTTTAAGTTGAGGACTACCTGTACACATGATAGCGAACCTATAGCATGCATGCCACAGGTGGCACACAGAGCCATTTGTATGGGCACATGAGCCCCAGCCAAACTTACCTGCACTGCACATGCGTGCACTTCCCAGCTGATTCTTGGGCCGTTTGCGGCTGTTTTCACCCTCCCGAGGCTCGAGGGAAGCCTCTGCAGATTAGGGAGGCCGAAAAACGGCCCTTCTGGAAATACCGGAAGTGCCGAAATGGGCCCGTTTCCAGCCTCCCGAGGCTGCAGAGGCTTCCATCAAGCCTCGGGAGGGTGAAAACAGTCGCAAACGGCTCAAGAATCAGCTGGGAAGTGCACGCATGTGCAGTGCAGGTAAGGGGGAGGGATGAGGGTGTTGCACACACATGCGTGGGGGCGGGGCACATTGTATTGTGGGTGCCAACACACGTGCGTGTGTTTTTGCATACTACAACCAAAAGTCTCGCTGTCCCTGACCGATACCTACCAAGTTGGAAGGGACCTTGGAATTCATTCAGTCCCACCTGCTGCTTGAGCAGGAAACTGTGCACTGCTTGTTCTACCTTAAAACTGTGCAGGCAGCTGCTTCCCTTGGCTTCATGGCAGAACGGAGCTGGGTAGCTGATGCCGGAGCCCTTGAGACCTGGAACTCTTTTGCGGGAGATTTTCTCTTTTGAGCCTAACAGAGGAAGCCTTCCCTTGGCATCCTAATGAAATGGGAGGGTTTTCTACAACCTAGGTGGCTGGTATTGGTGGCTGACATTGACCAAAGGTTGTTTAAGGGTCTTCTGATGATCTGTAATCAAAGGCAGGATGCAAATGGGCTGAATTCAAGGAGAAGAACGTCTGAAATGTGTTTCTTACTAACTCCACATAAATCATTCTACACTGTTGGATTGTTAATGGGACAGGAACAAAGCAACACATCTTGTGAACATTTGACAAAATTCGTCTACATTTCCTGCCAGCAGAAATGTCAAAGACATTTTCAGAACAAGCAAGCCAACTTGTGATGCGTTCTGAAACTTTAGCCTCTGGCTTGTACTGAGAAATGTTTCCATGCTCAACAGAACAGTAAAAGGGATGGGATTCCCTCTTTGTTATTTAGTGCATATGTACAATCAATCAGAATAGGGCTGGAAGGAATCTTGGTGGTCTTCTACTCCAACCTTCTGCTCAAACAGGAGAGCCTGTACCATTTCAGACTCTTAAAAACCAGTCTGGACTGTCAGTCTCTTCTTAAAAACCTCCAGTGATGAAGCACCCACAATTTCTGGAGACAAGCTGTTCTACTGGTTAATTATCTTCACAGTTAGGACGTTTCTCCTTAGCTTTAGGTTGCTTCTCCCCTTGATCAGTTTCCATCCATTGTTTCTCCTCTTGCCTTCTGGTGGTTTGGAAAACAAGTTTACCCCTTCTTCTTTGTGGCAGCCCCCCCTCAAATATTGGAATACTGCCATTTTCTATTTGGGGATTTGCCATTTGCTTGATGCTTTGAAGCCCAACTGTTGTGACCAAACTGGTGGCAAGATCATTTGGGTTCACATGGGTGGCCACAGCAGGATGAGGTTCTGTAGACTGGAGCCCCCACCTTTTCTTTTTGGGATGCTGGAAGCGATTTATGCCATTCTCCTCAGCATGTCACCCCTCTGGCTCACAGGGCCCACCCCTCTCCTTCTTCCCCATCATGCAAAACAGCTGTTTGGGAGGAATAATATTCTGGTTTGCAGAAAAAGCAAAAATACTCTCTGGAAAGAATCTCAAGGGCCTCTTTTCCCTTCACCATAAAGGAAGGGAGGAACAAGTTTGATGTTTGTTGAGCAAGGCTTAGAAAACACTGTCTTGTTTTCAAACAGGAAGAAGATGGATTAGCAACAAACTTGGAGAAACACCCTCGGCTGCTGTGGGAGCATCTGGGCTCTGGCCAGGACAGAGAGCAATGCTCTTCCGGCTAGGAACACTTCCCAGGGTTTCCTTTTATGATCAGATGTTTTCATTAAAACCAAGGTACCTATTTCGTGGTTTTCCTCTAATAAAACATTTCCTGCCACAAAATAAATTACTGGGCAATCCGAGGCTTCGCTTGCCCTCACTTGTCCCTTATGTTTTGGCTGTGCCAAAATGGCTCTACAAGTTCAAGAGGATCGAATCAGACATATATTTTGCTGGAATTACCAGTTCAACCCCTAGGCTGCCTAATTTGTGATCTTTGAGCTTGTTCCAGGAGGGTCTGAATTCTAGAGAGAGCTAATTTCTACCCAGAACAAGAAAGGGAAGACTGTTAAAAGGAGGAATATTTTGGCGGAAGAACGTCCACCTTAATGCACAAACTGTACAAAATGGAGCAATCTAAAACATTTCAGGAGGCCCCTTCTGGAAATCGTGGGGGAAAAAATCATGAGGAACCTTTCCTCATGGCTCCAATATATGGTTCAGCCCTTTAGGAACATAGCTAAAGCTGGGCTCTTCTGTCAGGCTTTGAGGTCCAGATGAGAACCTCTGACGGTTTTTTTGGTATTTTAGAGGTTGTTGGTTATTTTGGTACCTTTTGATGTAAAGGTAGAGATAGATATAGAACATAAAACATAGAATAACAGGCACCTTGAAGGTCTTCTAATCCAATCCTCTGCTCAAGCAGGAAACCCTACAGCACTCTGGATAAATGGCTGTCCAGTTTTTTTTTAAAGCCTCCAGTAATGGAGCACCCACAACTTTCCACCGGTTCATTGTCCTCCCTGTTAGGAATTCCAGGTTACTTCTCTCCTTGATTAGTTTCCATCCATTGTTTTGCGTCTTGCTTTGGAGAATAGGTTGAACCCCCCCCCTTCTCTGTGACAGCCCCTCAAATACTGGAAGACTGCTATCATGTCACCTTAGTCCTTTGCTTCATTAGGCTAGTCATACTAGACATCAATGTTGACAGATTGGTTGCTTGTTTATCTTTTCCAGGATCTTACCAGCTATTGAGCTGATTGGTTAAGCTAATTGGTCTGTAGTTTCCTGGACCCATTGTCTTCCCTTTTTGAATATTGAAGAAGATATATAATCGTTGTTAACGTTTGATTGTGGTTTCTCTTTCCCTGAATTGGCATTCTCCTTATTCTGATTTTGCCAGCTAAATATATTTCATGTTTGCTAATCAGTGGTGGGATTCAATTTTTTTTTACTACCGGTTCTGTGGGTGTGGCAGGGGAAGGAGATTGTAAAATCTCCAGTCAGAGGTAGGATTTGCCAGTTCTCTAAACTACTCAAAATTTCCGCTACTGGTTCTCCAGAACTGGTCAGAACCTGCTGAATTCCACCTCTGATGACGATGCTGAATCAATCCTCAGTCTCAGTTTTTGCCAGCTGAACTGGGATCCTGCGTGCTTGCTCTAATCTGGGCCTGGGTGACAACATAAACCACAATTTAATCAGGGGAATTTCTTGACCAGCCTTTTCAGACAAGGCCTTTGATGTTGGCGGATGTTTCTGTCTGCCTCCTGTCTGGAGGAGAGAGTGTATGTGCATGCAGCCCAGAAGAAAGAAGAGGCTCCTTGCTTTGCTCTGCGCTCTGCAGAGGCTTACTGACCCTGACCATCCTTGGTGGAGGGGGCTGTGGTGGGAGTGGAGACCATCAGAGCCACCCCACTCCCTTCCTCGGCTTGCTCCAAGGGTATGAAGGGGATGGGACAACTTGCCACAGCCAACTCACTGCGGCAAACTCATTGTGGCCAACTCGTCACAGCCAACTCAATGCAAGACAACTTGTTGCAGGACAATTTAACAATTTAATTTAATTATTTAAAATAAATAAAAATTATTTTGATTTTTGCCATTCACATTTTGTTCTGTCACTGCTTTTGCATTCTTTCTTTAATGATTCTATTCCACCATTTCTTTGATATTAGTGTAACTCTTGTTCTGCAGTGGGTTGGCCTGCAGCGAGTTGGCCATGGCAAATTTTTATAGCCCCATCTATGAAGGACTGCCCCCTCCCACAAGGCCAAGGGAGTAGTGTATTCCACAAATCTAACAGGATGAGGAGGCAGCGAGTAACAGGAAAGCACAAATGCAATTCTGGAAAATGAGGTGGGGAGGAAGGGCAGTCTGGGGGAAGGGGAGGAGAGCTACCTAGGGACAGAGTAATTGGGGCAAGTTCAGCTGTCTGCATTTCTTTGGGTCAGCATTAGGAAGTTTGCCTGGCAGCTGCCAAAATAATTTATTATACACTCACAACAGATGCCCTGTAGGAAGGTAAATAAAATGTACACACTGTCCCACTTATTCAGACAATTTAGGGATATGACCTAATTTCTACCTACCTACCTTTTTTTTTTTTTTTTGCTCTTCCCCAGAAGTTCCTGGAAAGAGCCGTGCTGCTCAGTTGCCCCATCCAAGAAAGTGCCAAGCGGCTCTTTGGCACACGCCCTCACTGGTGCCCACTGCAGCATGCAAATAGTTTCATGCCCCTTGGTGAGTCCTACCATTGTCCTACATCTTTCTATTCACAGATAACCTTGTCTTCATACAGCAGAACACAACTTGCCAGGTCTCCGGGCTATGGCCAAGCCCACCACTACAGCTCTGTCCACCCCCACCCCCCATTTGCCAGCACCCCTCTCCCATCATTTACGGGAGTGATCAATGGAGGATTTGCGCTCCTTTCCTTGCCACATGGGAAATAGTTAGGATGCAGCAGGGAGCAGCCTTGTGAGTAAAGGCTGACTTGGGACTGGCTGTGTGGACAGAACAAGAAGTCTGCCAGGCTGTGTGTCACCTCAGGGGTGGAGGAGAGCACCTGAAGTGGAACCTGAGCATGAGACCCTGTGTGAGGGATGAACCTCTGCAGAAACATGCAAAAAAATCCACATCAGTTCAAAACGAGATATTTCTTTCCCTGAAACCTCCACAAAGAAAGACAGAAATGAGTGCATGCTGACTGACAGCTGCATGTTTAGAAATCATCTCTAGAATTTAAAATAATTTTCTATCCCAAATAGCATAAAGACTTCAAATAATTCCAAAGCACCCAAAGGCCAGACGAGGAATAATGGATGGATACTGATCAAGGAGAGATTCAACCTGGAAATAAGGAGAAACTTTCTGGCAGTGAGAACAGTCAACCCCTGGAACAGAAGTTGCCCTCGGAAGTTGTGGGAGCGCCATCACTTGAGACTTTCAAGAAGAGACTGGACTGCCACTTGTCAGAAATGGTGTAGGGTCTCCCGCTTGGTTGTGGGGGGAGGGTTGGACTAGATGGCCTACAAGGTCCCTTCCAACTCTGTTGTCCTGTTATTAACCTCTCCTCCACATTTTGTTTTCACTTCAGTTGTCTACAAATTAAGTTTTGGTCCCCCAGTTCTAGTTCCAACCAGGGGTGGGATTCAATTTTTTTTAACAACCGGTTCTGTGTGTGTGGCTTAGGTGGGGGGCATGGCTTGGTAGTCATGTGACTGGGTGAACATGGCTTGGTGGTCATGCTATTGGCTGGGTGTGGACAATTCAATATCACTCACACTGAGGCACGCATCTCCTCGCCTGGCCTCTTGTGACTGTGGGGATACTGCAAAAGTCGTAAGTATGAGAAATGGTCATCAGTCCCTTTTTTCAGTGCCATTGTAACTTTGAATGGTGACTCCACACAAGCAAAGTGCCAGCAAAGGAGGGGAAAAAAAACTCCAGAGAAGTTCCTGAGACAGGAAGTCTAGTCCGTCCTGCCAAGAATGTAACAAGGGTTACAGGCAGTTTCTGTAAAGGCCGTGTCACACTGCACCAAACGGATGCAAAGAGGATGTAAAACGGACAAAAAAGCTTGCTAATCCGTTTGAAAACGCGATGTACCTCACTGCCTCCGTTTTGCTTCCTCTCTATCCGTCCAGCATCCGGTTTATTGATGTTTCATCTGTCCAAAAGTTTTGGGTCTGCTCAAAGACTTTTGCGCGGAAAATGTATCCAAATTGTCCATTATGCATCCGCTATGCATCCGCTATATCTGCTAGGCGTGCACTGCACATCCGCGCAACTCCATCCGCCCGGACGCAGGAGGAAGCGGAACGGACGCAGAATGGATGCTGAATGGATGCCTAGCGGATGCAAACACGGAACAAAGCGTTTAAAACGGAAAAAAACGTTCGCAGGGGACCTATTCTCAGATATTAAGGATGCATAGAGGCATGCCTAGAGGATGCAAAGGGACACCTATACTGCCTATAAAAGGGGAGCAACTCGTCTGCATCTCACTTTCAGACCAGCAGCCCAGCTGTGCAGACCTTCTGCAGCCTTCATCTGACTCTTGCTATTCCACAGCATCCAGTCATGTCCACCGTGGATTGCGACAAAATCCTTTCGGCAGCCACGATCCTTCTGCAACACTGAGGAAACCATCTACAGTCTCTGTGAGCAAGTCTACAAGAAGAAAAGGAGGCACCCAAAAAAAGTCTGGCCTCCAAAGATGGTTCGTCAGAAGAGCATAGTACGTACTTTAACAACAAGCTGATGGTGAGAGCTCAGGAGCGAAGACCCTCGGGCGTTCCAGAACTTAATGAATATGCCTCCAGCCATGTTTGATGAACTTGTGCAGCGCGCCTGACACCCAGGCTTGACAAAGACAAACACCAACTTCCCAACCAGCCTGGAACTGGGCTCAATGGGACACTAACTCTCACCACCTGGCCATCAGGGACCACCTACAGGAGCATGCAGGCACGGCTGGAGGGTGCCACCCAGCACCATCAGCTTTGTTGTCAGAGAAGTGGTGCAGGCCATCATCAAAGAATACAAGGAGGAGTCCTCCAGTACCCCTCCACTGCAGAAGAGTGGAAGAATGTTGCAGAGCAGTGGTATCAGAACTGGAAACTTCCCCACACTGTTGGAGCCATAGATGGGAAGCACGTGGCCTGCAAAGGTCCAGCCAAGTCAGGGTCCACTTATCACAACCCAAGGGTTCTTCACATCATCCTCTTCGCCATGGTTGATGCTGACTACAGTTCATGTACATCGATGCTTCAGGCAACGGTCAGCTTCAGATGCCCAGTATACAACGCCAGTCACCTCAAGGAGGGGCTGGAAAGCAACCTCATGGTGGCTTCCAGATCCAGACCCGCTGCCAACGACATGCAAGATGTGCCCTTACTCATCGTGGGGGATGACGCCTTCTCCCTAACAACCTACCTCAATGAAGCCCTACACCTCCAAATACCTCACCCGTGAAGAGAGGATCTTTAACTGCAGGCTGTCCAGGGCAAGATGTGGTGTGGAGAACGCCTTTGGCATCCTGGCCAACAGGTTCCAGTACTTCTAGCCAACATGCAGCATCGCCAGAGACCGATGAGAGGATCGTGGAAGCTTGCTGCATCCTGCACAATCTCATGCGCACCCGCCTACCCGGTCTTGCAGAACAGGCTTGTGGACCTCCAGCAAGGCAATGGGGACATGGAGCCTGGGGAATGGAGGCAAGGGTGAAACCTTATAGACACTGAGGGTGTGCAAGGGCCCAACAGAGCCTCACGTGAGGTTGAAGAAGCAGCGCAACCTCCTGAAACACTGGTGCAACTCCCAGCTGGAGCGGTTGGAGTGCAAGACAGGATGGTAGATGCTTAAAGGATGCTTCTTCAGCCTGTCTCATCACATGGATAGATTGGGCCATTGATGTTTTGGTTGGCCTACAATGGACAGGGCGTTTAATAAAGAGTTGTGTTGTGTGTTCAAATGTGTGGATCAATGCTTACAGTGTATTTGATAATGAAAGGGCCATAGGGGTGCAATTGGAGAGGGTGGACATCCAGTCCCACTATGCTTGCACTGAGGTTTATCTATCCACAACTATTACCCATCCCATAGGTATCCTTCCCATCCCACAGCTATCTTTACCCATCCACAGGTATCCCTTCCATCCCACAGCTATCTTAACCATCCCAAGCTATCTATAACCCATCCCACAGCTATTTTAACCATTCCACAGGTATCCCTTCCCATCCCACAGCTATCTTAAACCCATCCCCAAGGTATCACTGCCATCCCACTGCTATCTTAACCCATCCACAAGCATGCAAAGCTAAACCATTTCTAAAAGTTTCCACCGAGACTTTATAGAAAAAATTAATGAAGCAAGTGTGTGAAAACAAAGATAAACTTTATTAATAACAAGCTGTAAAATAAACATGACCCAGTCAAGTGTCCAAATAAAGTCCACAAATATCCAGGCAGCCAGTCTCTGGCACTCCTCTTGGTCACTCGGAGGTGTGTGCCCAGTCTAAGGTGTTAGGGTGGCAGGTGCTGTGAGGTGGGTTGCTTGCTGCAGTGCTGGTCTGAGGTGTTGCTGGAGTGCCTGGCCCCGAAGGACAACAGGGACAGTGTGTTGAGGAAGGTCTCGGAGAGCTGGATCAGCCCGCGTGATGCTGAGAGGTCTTCCTCCATGCCATGGGGTGTCAGCCAGTACTGGAGGGAGATGTACTGAGCCGGGCTTGGCTGTGGGATGGGGAAGGAATAGTGTAGTGGGGCTGTCTGCTCTGCAGCAGGGTGAGACTGGCATGGGTGGCAACATTGACGTGGCTGGCATCGGCTGTCTCGTGGTGGCATTGTCGTGGTTGGCATCGGTGGCATTCATTGGAACCAGTGGCAACGGTGTCGCCCGATGCTGTGCCTGTATGTGGAAGGGCTGCTGTCTGTGCTGCTGGACCTCCGGGTAAGCTGTAGCCCTGGTAGGTGAGGGGCTGTGAGAGCCTTGGTATGGGAGGGACATCACCTGGGGTGGAGGAGCAGATCTGGCATGGGTGGGGGCAGTGGCCTGTTGGTCTGGAGGGTTGTTAAGCAATGTGATGATCCCTCTTCACCACCTGGTACTGGGGATCCGCCATCTCCTTGAGGGTCTGGTTGACATAATTGAGGAAGGGCTTGCGGGTTGGAGGAGGAGATTCGATGGGGACAGCTGAGAGAGGAGACCTAATGCTGGTGCGGATGGTGTCCTGATCTCCACCAGGACCTTGTGGCTCTGCCCCTCCTGCCGTCTGGCGTTCTGCCTTACTGTGAGACGGAGGTGTGGGTGGATGCGGCTTCGGGAATTGGACTCGATGGCTCCTTTCTCCCACCGCACCAGGGAGTCCTGCATCGCTCTCCAGCATGCTTTTCCACACCTGCCCGGGGGTTCTCCGCCTGGCAACGCTCCACAGAAACTGGCTGGAGATAGGGACTGACTCTCGGCTGGAAGAGGACTGGGTCGCAGCAGGCTGCCGGAGAGAGAGGGTAGACAAAGATGGGCCCCTGGTGCTCCTCGGTGGCAGACCTCACCCTCCAGGAAAGCTGCCACTTGGCCATGACATAGTTCTCTCTGTCCGTCAGCTTAACCGCGGCCCTGGCCAGATTTTTTGAGGTGCAGCTTCCCGTACCAGGTGTGCATGTGCTTCCACAGCCGAGGAGCACATCAGATGTGTAGCCCAGACTCTCCGCCCTCTTCTCTCCAAGCAGCTTGCTTCTGTTTGGTGTCCCTGTACAGCCGGTGTCCCTTCCGCCCCAGATAGTCGTTCTCTCTCAGCCACTCCAGCATTTCTCATCCCGTGCGCTTCCTCAATGTAGTATTGCCTCCTCTCCCGTTGTTGCATACGCCTCTTCCTCCCTTTGGCAGGACCAAGGTGGGCCCTCATCAAGAGGGTTCCAGGTTGTAGGGGCTGCTCCTCACACCAACAGCATCATCATCATCATCATCATCAGCGTCATCAGACATCATCACCAGCAGGATCATAATCATCATTCATCATCATCTCATCATCATCATCATCAATCAGGCAGCAGCTAATCACCAGCGGTCATAATCAGCAGCGCAGCAGCAGCAGCAGCAAGACCAGGATCAGCAGAGCAGCAGAGTAGCACCAGCAGCAGGGTCAGCAAGACCAGGAGCATGGATCAGGCCAGCGCAGCACGAGCAGGACCAGGAGCACGGCAGAAGCAGAGCCGGAGCGCGAGCCAGGAACGGCAGGACCAGCAGACCAGCAGGACCAGGAAGCAGCTTCAGCAGAGTACGCAAGCAGAAGCACCACTGCCAGGAGCAGCTACAGCAGAAGCTCCAGCAATAGAATAGCGAGCCAAGCAGCAGAAGCCCAGCAGAAGCAGAGTCAGGGACAGGGGGCAGTGAGGGTGGCCTGTCCTCTTGCCAGGATGGCGCAGGTTGCTGAAAGGCTTGCGCTTCTTCCCATGGTTGTGGGGTTGCTGGCTGGTAGGAAGGCTGGCAGGAGCCTTGTTAGGAAGCCTGGCAGGAAGGCTGGCAGGAAGGCAGGCACAAGGCTGGCAGACAGCATGGCTGGCAGGGGAGGCTGGAAGGCAGGCTGCCAGCAGATGCTGAAGGGGGCTGCCCAGGAGGTGGCAGGGAGCTGGAAGGCAGTGCTGGAAGGCAGGCTTGCCAGCAAGTCTGGAAGGGAGGCTGGAAGGCAGGTGCCAGCGAAGGCTGGCAGGGAGGCTGGCCCAGGAGGCTGGGAGGCAGGCTGGGAGCAGGCTGGAAGGCAGGCTGAAGGTGGCTCCCAGGAGGCTGGGAGGCAGGCTGGCAGGGAGGCTGGCAGCAAGGCTGGCAGAAAGGCTGGAAGGGCAGACATGCAGGCAAGAACTCGAGGTATCCAGCAGCATGTCTTTCCTCCAAATGCTGGGCACGTGCGAGCTGGCTTCCCTTATATCCGCGGGGCTTGCGCAATGATACCCCCGCATTCGCAATTAACGCGAGATATCCGTTCTGCTTCGCTGTGCATCACTTCATCCTCTGTGCATCCGCTGTGCATCTGTTTTTTTCAGTTCTGCACCGCTTTTCTGAGGCCCCCGGAAGCCTAGCGGATGCGCCATCCGCTGGGCTTCCGTTCACATCCGCTTTGCATCCGCCCTGCGTCCTCCCCGCGTCCATGTTATATCCGCTTCAATTATGCAAATTTTTTGCCCTTCTGGAGAGCGGATACAACGGATGTAACATTTTTCTCTTCCGTTGTGTCCTTTTTGCATCCGTTGGGCAGTGTGACACGGCCTTAAGCAACCACAAAATGTTCCTTGCCTGCCTTCCTTACAGGATTAGGCCAGTAATTTCTTCTAACAACCGGTTCTCCGAACTGCTTAGAATGTTAATTACTGGTTCTAGCAAATAGGTGTGAACTGACAGAATCCCACCCCTGGTTCCAACATAAATCTGCAGACAAACACTTGTATCTCCATCCTGAAACACTAAAGCAAGAGCAAAGAGTCCCTCTGACAGGGAGAGAGGTTGGTAGAGGTTCTCCTCGGACTTTCTTGCTTGGGAGTAAAGAAGATCCAAAGGGTGTCTAAGATATACCCATACAATTCCTACCCCCAGCCCCAAGCAAACCTACATATGCCTTTTATCCTAGGGTGAACCTCCTCTGGCTCTGTGGCTGGCAGATGGGTGGATGGTCCAACCTGCCTCACTTGACAGCAGGAGGGGCCCTTGCCCTTTGCTCCCCCAATTTCACCCCTTGCCAGAGGTCTGAATGTGAAGCCAGCAGTGGTGCCCACCTTCCCAGGAAAGGCTAGCTGTTCTCTACTATGTCCAGAATTAACTGAAGATACCCCCAGAAGGTAGTGTTGGGGGTGTTTTCTGATAGAACATGGTAGAGAAGGTGAACGACGTGTCCCTCACTAAACATGACCCCATCTCCCTTCTCAGAGGCCCCTTGGATTCCAGGAGCTGCAGAGAAGGCAATGCCAGATCTAACAGTCCTCAGCCCTTCTTGGGATAAAATTGGTGGTAAGCCAGGACAGCCTTTGTGGTCTTCAAGAAATGGGCTGCTGAGGCCTGGCACTCAAGTGGCCAAGACATGAGAATGGAGGCACTAATATTACAGGTCTGTAAGGGGCATGCATAAGCACACAGTTGTGCCTACCGTCCCTGTTCTATTGTCCCCAATTATTAGTTCCTATTTCTTGTATTTAAACTTATGTTTATTGTTGTTTCTGTTGTATTGTAAGCTTTTGNGGGCTGGAAAACTTTTAGGTTTTGAGAGGCAACTGTGGATGCGGCACATCTTAACAGCTTCTTTTTAATTTTTTTTTAAATTTAAACATAACATTTAAGATATTGAGCATGGTGGAGTCATTTTGATATAACATTTGGTCATCATTCTAGTGTCGTATAATATAATATGGATCTTATATACATTTGTTCATATATTTACACATATATACATTTATTCATCCTTAAATTACATCCTCCAACATCCTTCGTGTTATTTCAGTCTCATAGTTTCGGATATCCTCTCAGCAATTCTTTTCCATCCTAGGTCCTTCCTTTCTGTCCCCACCAATAGTAAAATCTATTCCAAATCATGTAATATTCCGATTCATCCTTATTTTTCATGACTAGGGTTAGCCTATCCATTTCAACACATATCAGAATTTTATTCATTACTTCCTCCTCACTAGGGATTTCTTTTTCCTTCCACTTCTGGGCAAATACCATTCTTGCTGTAGTGATGACATGTATTATCAAGTATAACTCTTCCTTATTATGTTTTTTTTGGTATAATTCTCAATAAAAAACATTCTGGTCTATGGTATATTTTAAATCCCATCATTTTTTCCAGCCACTGGAAGATATTTCTTCCAGCCACTACATGATATTATGTGACCCGTTCCATTAACAATTTCCAACATTTGGGAATTGATTTTTATACATCCGAGCTAGCCTGACTGGTGGGAGATGCCATAGATAAAACATTTTAAGTAAATTCTCCTTGTATGCTGTGGCAAGAGTAATCTTTTTGTTCCTTTCCCATAATATTTGATCTTGGCAACTTCTTAAACCAAGAGAGACTTGGTGCGGTCCCAGGGAGAGACATAGTGCTTTAGGTCAAGGATCCCCTCCTCATGCTCAGGAGCATCTTTCTCTCTCTGAATCTGAAGTGCACAGCAGAAGCTGCTCTTGCTGTCATGCCTTTTCATCCTTCTTGGCGTCCCTCTCCTAACCACAGCTCTGCATCCCATCCTCTGGCCAACTGCTCTGTCAGGGCCATTCTCCCCATCCTTTCACCTCCTGCATTGTAGGAGAATCTCTGGGATTTTCCTCAGCTTTCAAGAAACCTCCCCCTTTTTTAACCCAAAAGGTTCGTTTCACCTCATCTCAAACCTGCTGTGCCCTGGAAAGGTGATATCTGGGCACTGTCTGGGAGCAAGTCTTGCAGCTGGCAGGAAAGCAAGCTGGCTTACCTTGCGCTTCCCAAGGCTGAGCCTCAGGATGAGGCCAGTGATGAGGCTATCCAGACAAGTCAAGGGGAGCTGTTGGGGGACTCCCACCCTATAAGCCTCATCCTGAATGGGCAGGGACAGCAGGTGAACCCCTCTGCTGCAAGCCTGACCAAGCAGTGGCAAAGGCAGGGGTGCATTGTGCTTCCAAGGGGTCAGTTGAGCTATTAGTAAAGAATATATAGTCCACTCAGACATGGAGGAAGTGGTGGCATCCTTGGCTGGTGCTGTAGTGGATCTGCAGTGTGGGCAGATCACATCCAGCTCTCCCCTCCCTGCCAGCCACCCTAGAAGAAGAAGCCTGTGGATGGTGTGGAGCTGTGGGTGCCCCCACAAGCCAAATCCCATCAAAAGATGGCCTGCCTCAAATATGTAAAAATGGGTTTGGGTGTGGCTTGGTGCATCATTTGCTCATGCCCTGAACACTCTTGATGAGTTCCTGAACCCCCCACTCCTCCTCCTCCTCCCTCCTCTTCCTCCTGTAAAAGTGAGCCATAGCAGCAATCAATCAGAATAGAGCTGGAAGGGACTTTGCAGGTCATCTAGTCCAACCCCCCTGCCCAAGCGGGAGACCCTACACCATTTCTGACAAATGGCAGTCCAATCTCTTCTTAAAAACCTCCAGTGATGAAGCTCCCACAACTTTTGAAGGCAACTTCTGTTCCACTGGTTGATTGTCCTCACTGTTAGGAAGTTTCTCCTTAATTCCAGGTTGCTTCTCTCCTGGATTAGTTTC
>BHFT01043055.1:0-18093 GCA_004320025.1 Laticauda laticaudata
CATCCCCGCTACATACTACCCACGTCCGTTCTTTTCTGTTCTTTTCCGTTCTATTTATGCAAATTTTCACCACTTTTGGGAGCGGATGACAATGAATGGAGCAACCCCTGAAATTTTGCTATTCCGCAGTATCCGTTATGCATATGTTTTGCGTCCATCGGCCAGTGGGACCAGGCCTTTACTGAGGAGCTGAGGGAAATGAAGCAACTAAAGAGATACCTGAAGCAATGGTGCTGAAAAATTAAAAGTGCACACAACTGAGTGAAAATTGCTGATGTGCAATCCTAGACTCATCTGAACAATCCAGTCTTCCAGAACCTTCATAAGAACATAGGCCATGGATCAGGGAGCAGGGACGGCCCACATTTTGTAGAATTCTGCTGCCCTTGGAACAAGGGATAGGCTCAAACTTCCTGGCAAACTAAAACAGATTTATTCCATTTTTTGGAGGAATGGGGAGCTCAACTGCAGGGATAGGCCTCAATCTTTAAAATAACTGTGGTTTTTTACAAAAGCAAAATTAATGTGGATTGAATTGGAATTCATTTCTGGATTATAATCTTATACTTGGAATTGTTCTGCACAATTTGATATCTAGCACAGATATTTTAATTTACTGCATAATTTATAGTATTAATGAAATGCATTATTTCTTATCTTTTCTCTTAATGATCTGAAGAACATCAAGCAAGTATTTTTTTTAATTTAAAGCTTAATAGAGCTGTGGATTTTGACTAAAAAGGGATGTGAAATATCTTATACGTTTCCAATGATGTATTGCAATGTATTCATTTTATGACATTTCAGATTTGTTCTTCATCTCCTGTATTTCAGTATCTGTGCCCAATTTTCTTTATTGTGTTACTTCTTATATACTGATAAATATATGATGATTAATGGATGGATGGGTAGATGGATGGAAAGGAAGGAGGGAGGGAGGAACTATTGTATTTCTTTTATATTTTTTGTCCCCAATAGAAAATTTCATGCTATTTTGATGGGAAGTGACCCATCCAGTCCATTTCAGTTCACTGATCCCCAGAAGGTTTAATTTTGACATTTCTACAATGACAACACTGAGTTTACTGCTGTTCATGGCTCTGATGTCCTACATATGAATGGCACACTTACTTTTGCAGTGTGCAACTTTCCTTTTTCCCCTGGGCACATACACAGCTGGATTTCTGTCAGTTTTAATCCAGCCATATCATCAGCATCAGTGCCCCTGCAACTTCTTTGCTGTTCCTCTCCAATAGCTTGTCAATCAATCAATCAATCAGAATAGAGCTGGAAGGAACCTTGGAGGTCTTCTAGTCCAACCCCCCTGCTCAAGCAAGAGATCCCATCCCATTTCTGACAAGTGGCTGTCCAGTCTCTTCTCTTGTGGAATACCTTCCAACTTGTCAGACTCATCATTCAACATCTTGCTAACATTTCCCTGGCTTAAAAATTCATTCAGTTTTCTTGGGCAACAGCTCAAGAGGTTTGGCATCTCTTTCTCCAATCAGACAGGTTTAGTCCATTTTCTTGCCCATCATCTACTGGTCCTGGGTGCCCTTCCTGAGAATATACACTCCTGGCAATATAACCCCTAATGTTGTTTCAATCTTTCACCACCACAAGGTCCAACAAGAGTGGGGAAATATGATAGCATTCTTCAAATACCTGAAAGGTTGTTGCACAGAATAAGGTCAAGACCTCTTTCATTCCAGAAAGCAGGACATGGAATAATGGATTGAAATACTAGGAAAACAGATCACTTCTGAAACATTAGAACATTAGAACAAACATTCTGAAACATTGCATTCTAACAGGAAGAGCACTTCCACAGGAGAACTAATGACCCAGAGAAGCTCTCCTTCAGTGGGTGAATTCAAGCAAGGATGCTGTAAGCCTCTTAAGAGGCAGGCGTGACTGGATTGGGGAGGGGATGAAAAAGAGAGAGAGAGATTTCTGCACGAAGAAGAGTTTTATACCTGAGGGTCTTAAGGCCTCCTTTTTTTTCTATCTTCATTTTTACGATATCAGAGAGACTTTGATCATTTATGGATACTCCTATAAAATTGAACCACCAGCATAACTAATCAAGCCATGCTATTAGGACACAGGAGAGAAGGAAGAAACTCTTCCAGGAATGAGCAGACTCAACACACAACTCCACACAAGAATAAGGCTTTGTATCAGCTTTAGCTAAAAGTTGGCTGAAGTTTGCAAGTTTACAATGCCAGATGTCTTTCCACAAACAGCAAGGCCACCCCCTTTCACATATTTAACAGAATCACTTGGTTGAGTTGGGTAGCTACAGAAATTGAATGAATGAATGAATGAATGAATAAATGAATGAATGAATGAACAAATGAGTTAACAGATTAACAGAATTGGAAAGGACCATGTACGTTGTTCTGTATGCAAATAACCGGCTTCAAATAATGCATTCCCATTGGCTGCTAAGAACGATAAGGGATTGGTTCCTTTTGAACCAATCCCTGCAGCCGCGGGAGGCGGCAAAATTAAACAACTGTCATTGGCTGCAAGCCGGCCGGGCAAAAGATATAAAAAGACCGGCGCGACTTGAGCCAATCTTCCTCTTCCTACATCCTGACTTAAATAAAGACTTTGCTGTTGGAACCCGGTCTACCTCGTGTTTTTCCGAACAAAACATACGTCTTCTAGTCCAAACCACCCTCCCTGCCCAAGCAGGAGACCCTACACCATTTCTTACAAATGGCTGTTCAGTCTCTTGTATTTGGAGAAGTGCTCAATTACTCAGAGAGAACCTATGTTGCTAAGCTGAAAAGGGCCAACCCTTAGAATAGAATAGAATAGAATAGAATAGAATAGAATAGAATAGAATAGAATAGAATGGAATGGAATGGAATGGAATGGAATGGAATGGAATGGAGTGGAGTGGAGGGGAGGGGAAGGGAGGGGAGGGGAAGACAAGAGAAGACAAGACAAGACAAGACCTTTATTGTGATTGCATTCCATGAATACAATGAAATTTGAAAGCTACCTCAGCACAGTGCCCCAAACATCACATCACAATCATAGTACAGAATATTTAAAAATATTAATGATGAGATGAAGCTGTCCAGCAGCACAACAGAAAATCTTCCCAATGTGTGCTTAGTGTAAAGTTTCTTGACATTTGATTGAGTTAATGGATCCTTTTAATCTTTCAGCAATCAGGATCTGATCTGTAATCCACTGCTTCTTTCACACTGAATTTATGTGGACAAACTCAAGCTTGTGTAAACACACAGAAGTATCTCTTTTGCAATGGCAGCACAACAGGAGTTTGTGGGTAATAAATTCAAGCTGTCATGAACTTATACTACAGGCCAGAAAAATCTAAAATTTAGGGAAGAGCAAAGAAAGCTCCTTTGAGAATCAATCAATCAGTCAATCACATTAGAGCTGGAAGGTACCTTGGAGGTCTCGTCCAACCCCCTGCTATGCCATTCCAGACAAGTGGCTACCCAGTCTCTCCTTAAAAACCTCCTCTTCTGGTGGCAAATTGTTCCACTGGTCAATTGTTCTCACTGTCAGAAAATTTCTCCTGACACAGCCCAGAGACACATGTGGCTTTGCTTCATCACTAAACTTTCTTTCCAATCAGCCTCCATGTTTCCAGTGTCTTTCTCCTGGCTTAGAACTCAACCAGATGGATATGTCTAGCAACAGTAGCATAATTCTTCCTAACTATGAGATGGGCCATAATTTAACCAACCTGCCCCATGCACCAATTTTTAGAAATAATGAGGCAGGAGAAGCATGGAGAGAGGTAGGTGGAATTCTGATCAGCAATGGCCATATCAGGCATCTGTATTTCCTGCAAGAGTTTGAGTTGCTTTCTACTGGAAACTGGTCTTGTTTCTTGAAAAATCGCCAAATAAATTAAGGGCGCAAGCTTTGATGTCAAGATTAATGCCCAACATTAAAAATAAATCTCAGTGGGGTCCCAAAGTGGACAGTCAGGATAGTGGCCACAACCATGAAACTGAAGCCCAGCCCACTTTTTAGGATTAGATTCTGCATCAGATTTATCTGGGATGGTTCATGTTTGGGTAGCAGTAGAGATCAAGAAAGTAAACTTGGCAGCCACAACTGTGTACACAACTGCCTTTTTAACACACAACCCTTGTGTAAGGGATGTGTGTTAAAAAGGCAGTTGTGTACACAGTTATGGCTGCCAAGTTTACTTTTTTGATCTCTACTGCTACCCAAACATGAACCATCCCAGATAAATCTGATGCAGAATCTAATCCTACTGGAAACAATTCTTGGATTATATATGTCTTGTGACACAGTCTGAATTTTGTGTCATAGCCTTACATATCGAATTATAACTTAATTTTGATCTAGAATGTTCAGTATTGCTTTAATGGATTGCTTCCTGCTTATTGTTTTGCTAGTGATTTGTAGTGTGTTAACTAAGCGTGTTCAATTAAACATTAATTGCGTAAAATTGTACCTTTGTTTCATTAATTCATGGTTTAAAAAATAATTGCCAATAAAACAGCCACAGAAGAGAATCAAAATCAAAACATACATAGTATAGTCAAAAATAAAAACAGAAAACAGCAATAATGTACTCATGAATTGCAACGATTACATAACATATCGTATTTTTTTGCACTATGAGACACTTCAGACCAAAAGACGCACCTAGCTTTTGGGGAGGAAAACAAGAAAAAAAATCTGCCTCTGCTTTCCAGCAATTTGCCTCCTTGCAGCAAACAGTAAACAGCCTGGTCAGCTTTAGCAGAGCCTGATTTTGTACGAGCAGCTGATTGGTGGTTGGATCAGCCTCAGGGAATACCAATGATCAGCTGTTCCAGCTGTGGGGATCACCACTGCCCGTCCCCACCTCCATGCACCCCATTTTCAGCCTCCGCACATCCCATTTTTGACCTCTGTCCCTCCTTTTCCAGATGGCAGCGAACAGCAACAATCCTCATTGCCTGGAGTGGGCTGAAAATGGGACACACGGAGACCAAAAATGGGGCACACAGAGGCCGAAAACAGCTGAAGGGTTGGACCAGTGGGTGGGCAGGGCTTCAGCAACATTCTCTCTATAAGATGCACAGACATTTCCACTCGCTTTTTGGGAGGAGAAAAGAGTGTCTTAAAGTGCGAAAATTATGATAATTACAATAATATTTCCAATAATAATAAAATAATAATAAAATAGAAGTAAAGGAAAATGAAAATAAAGATAACGACAATAAAGTGTCTCCAAAGCATTCTTTGGAAAAGTTCCCTTTTAACTAACTTCCAGAAAGTTTAAGTGTCTCTTGCTTGTTTGAAAGATTAAAAGTACCCTTTTGTCTTAATCCATGGAAATTCCTTTGGAAAAAAGATACCACAAGGAATTTAGACAAAGCCAGCAGCATCCGAGATGCTGAACCTCAGACCTGCACCTGTAAAAGATGGTGTGTGCTTAGTTGTTAATTGCTGCTGTTCTGCTTATCAATATAAATGTGCTCTTTGGGGTGTGTGTGTGTGTGTGAGTGTGTGTGTGTGTGCACGCATGCAAAGAAAGAAACCGAATATTTTAAAAAAACAGAAACAAAGCTGGAAGTTTCTTTTCAAACTCAGTTTACAAAAGAGGAAAATGAAGCCCTTTCAATTACTGGGCTACCTTCACTTGACTTGAAAGGACTCTGGTACCGCAAGAATCTGGTGGACTTCTTCCTGACCAGAGGGACCCCTCAATATGCAGGAGGGGGAGCTGAAGACATTGGTTGTTTTGGTCTTGTCCTCTCCCATATCTAAATCTAATGAGCTCAATGGGGTATTTTCTTTTTTTTTAGCAACAGTTGTGCTAATACAAAGCATCAAGGCATTACAGAAGTCCTGCCAATTGACTTAGAATGTCATCTTAATTTGGGAGCAACATGAATCTCATCTAAATCAGATGAAGTATTAATGCCATTTTATAAAATCTTAATAAGACCACATCTGAGATACTGCATCCAGTTTGGGTCATCACCTTACACAAAAGATGTTGAGACTTTGGGGAAAGTGTAAAGAAGAGCAACTAGGATGATTAAAAGCTTGGAGACTCAACATATGAAGAACGGTTTCAGGAACTGGGTATCTAGAGAAAAGAAGGACTAGGGGGGATATGAGAGCAGTATTTGAGGGGCTGCCACAGAGAAGAAGGAGTCAACCTATTCTCCAAAGCACCAGAGGGCAGGACAAGAAACAATGGATGGAAACTAGTCAAGGAGAGAAGCAATCTGGAATTGAACAGAAACTTCCTAACAGTGAGGACAATTGTGGAGCAGCTTCCCTCCAGAAGTTGTGGGTGATTCATCACTGCAGGTTTTTAAAAAGAGACAGTACAGGCACTTATCTGAAATGTTATAGGGTGTCCTGCCACCAATGGCAATTGCATGACCCAAAGGCACTGCAACCATTGCAAATACAGGCTGGTTGCCAAGCTCTAGAACTTTGAACACTTGGACTGTTGGGATACTGCAATAGTTGTAAGAAGGAGGGTCGATTGTGAGTAACTTTTTTCAATAGTGTTGCACCTTTGAATCCTGAATCCTCAAGGATTACCTGTAGCCTAATCAGGAAACCACCCAGGATGTGAAATGATTGAGGGACAATCCGGCCTCTCTCGGAATGGCCAGTTCATCTCTCCTGTAGCAAGTTGTCTGCCATTTGCCTTTCCTGCAGACTCTGGATGAAGATTTCTGGACCCAGCCAGAAATGACATTTTCTGTGATTAGCAATAGAAGTAGCACTTCGATTTATATACTGCTTCACAGTGTTTTACAGCCCTCTCTAAGCGGTTTAGAAAGTCAGCCTCATGCCCCCAACAATCCGGGTCCTCGTTTTACCCACCTTGGAAGGACAGAAATCTGAGTCAACCTTGAGCCTGGTGGGATTCGAACTGCCAAATTGCAGGCAGCTGGCAATCAGCAGAAATAGCCTGCAGTACTGCACTCTAACCACTGCGCCACTGAGGCTCATAGGAAGAAGAAGAATGGAAAGAAAAGTGAGTCTCATAGGATGAGGCTGTTTTCCTAATACCATAATAAAGAGAGGGCAAGGGAAGTGGGGTGCTCTGCTGATAGACACCTGCCAATTGTTTTGCCCTGAAGAGGAGTGGCTCTTTTACCCCTCACCACCATCTCAGCTCCGTGGCCTTGCAGGTTTCACAGGTGGGGCAAGCTCCTGCGCTTCAGCAGCCAGATTTCTGTTTGAAGGGAAAGTGCTTTTAGGGATTGGATGCTTCCACCGATGCTCGTCTCTGGCTGGGTGTGGGGAGGGGAAGAAAGGTTAGACTTCATTGATGCACCAAGACTGCAGCAGGTAAAGAGGCTCTCCACCCAAGATTCCCTCATTACAAATCCTTGCCCAGCTTGTTGTTTAGGATCAAAAATCACAATGAGAACTATAATTGGATTCCAGAAATAAGGTTTCTAATTTGGGTGCAGACTCGAAACCTGAGATCATCGGTCTTGTCCACACTCAGACTTGAGCCATCCCTCCAGAGAGTTCAGGAGGGCAGCTTTTAGAATGTCCACCTTATCGAGCAAGCCCCCTACCCAGAAAAGAGCAAGCAGGGATGTCAGTTGCAAGGAGCTGGAGTTGCAGCCTTTCTCTCCTCTCCTCTCCTCACCAGACCAGACCAGTCAGTCTACTCGTCTGAATGGCTGTGAGCCCCAACTTGGGTCCAAGTGACATTTTGCCCTCCCTCCCCCTCAGGCTCCTTCCCTCTCCGTTGCGCTTGCTGCTATTTTGAAGAAGCTTTTTTTCTAAGCAAATGCTGGGATAGTTGATACACATCTTATAATTAGAGAGCTCCGCTCTGCAATTATTACATTTTCTAAGCTGCAGCTGCTTCCTACTCATTATCAGGTTAAGGAACTTCTTCTGATAGTAACACTGTACCAACCCCACAATTAAACAGCAAGACCACCCAGCACTCGCTGCAGCACACGCTCCCAGGCCTGCAAGGGGCTCCAGTGACCTGGTCCCACATTTGCTCTTCATCTTTACTTTCAAGAGGGAGAAGGGAGAGACACCTCTAGATCCAGAGACGACCTGGAGGCAAGAATGCTTCCACTTGGAGGGAGACTCGGCCCTCCTGCTCCAGGTCCATTTGAATCACCAGTGGGCAGCAAACTATGGGACCCCTGCAAGAATGGGGCCCTCTCGTCTCCCAGCTGTGCCCACAGAGAGGCTTAAGTGCCAAGCTTTGCTGGCTCCCAAGGTTTGGTGGAAAACCAAACGATGGTCAAAATTGGGGCCAGTGGATGTTTGTTTTCCCCCAGGCTTTGTTCTTGAGCTGTGTTCAGAGGCCTTTAGTCTCAAGTCTCTGGTGGCCCCAGTTAGTCTAGGAAGACATAATCAATCCATCAGGGTTGGAAGAAACATTAACATTACTATCATGTCAATCACCCACATTACATGGCTGTACTATTACTGAGTGTTGTATCTTATGATTTATGATGATGTTATTTTATGAACATGATGGTCACATTGCTTGTATGTACACTGAGAGGTTATGCACCAGAGACAAATTCCTTCTTGTCCAATCATACTTGGCCAATAAAAAATTATGTTCTGTTCCATTCCGTTCCAATCTTCTGTTCTGTTCTGTTTGTTTCATTTTGTTTCTCTGTTTTTTCAGTCTGAGACTCAGTTCCAGAGATTTCCAAACACCAAAAATTCTGGCCACCACAAGATCACCTTCTCACAGGCAGCCTTATTTAACTAGCCAGTTAGATTACATTGTGATTCCTAATCGATTCCCAAATTGACTGCCTGGCAGAAGATGCTTTTGGGGAAAGGAACACAATTGCAATCAATTACATTGAAGGGAAACATCTGGCAGAGCTAAAGAAGCTGATGTGGCCTCGCAAATCCTTAGTCAATAAATCTTATTTCACCAAAATCTTAGTGGGCTTAGAGCCAGTTTGGTGTTGGAATGAAGATGCTGGCCTAGAAACAGGAGACTGTGAGTTCAAGTCCTGTCTTAGGCATGAAAGCTGGCTGTAGATTCACCCAACCAAGCAGGCACCAACCTATTGTTGGGGAACATGGGCTACAACCAAGCACTGTGTGTAGCTCTCCCTATGTTGTGGCATGTCCTGTCATCACCCCAAAGAAGCCTCTCCCGAAACCTGAGCTTCCTAGGATCTGAGCTAAGAGCCTGTGGGAGCTCCCCTCTGCCTGAAGGACAGCTGGCCTGCCCAGAGCATAACTTGCAGCAGAAGGCAGTGGGGGCAGCCCGGACACCCGTCATCCCAGGCAGGAGGGGGTACATCACTGGGACAGATGCAAAATAAGGGGGCAAAGCCCTGAAACCCTCCGTTGAGCTCATTTGTCCCTCAGAAGGCAAGCTCAGGATCCAAACAGTTCATGACAGACTTGAACAATGGGCTCTATCCAACAAAATAAAATTTAATGTGGCAAAAGGCAGTTTTACACCTGAGCTGCAAAAAAATCAAAGGTACAAGTAAAGATTAGGCAAAATCTGGCTCCAAAACATTAACTGTGAGAGGGACCTCTCTCACTTAAACATGAGCCAGCAGTGTGCAACAGCAGCCCAAAAAGCTAATACAATCCTTGGTTGTATAAACAGAGGTACAAAATCAAAATCACATGAAGTATTAGTACCGCTTTATAAAACTTCAGTAAGACCACATTTGTAATGCTGCATCCAGTTTTGGTCACCACATTACAAAAAAGGTATTGAGAATTTGGAAAAAGTGCAGAGAAGAGCAACTAAGATGATTAAACAGCTATAGACTAAAGTATATGAAGAATAGTTGCAGGATTTGGGTTTGGCCAATCTTAAGAAAAAAAGAACTGGGGGGTAGCGTGATAACATATTCCAGTATTTAAGAGGCTGCCAACAAAGAAAAGGGGGTCAATTTATTTTCCAAAGCACCTGAAGGCAGGACAAGAAACAATGGATGACAACTAATCAAGGAGAGAAGCAACCTGGAATTAAGGAGAAATTTCCTAACAGTGAGGACAATTAACCAGTGGAACAGCTTGCCACCAGAAGTTATGGTGCTCCATCACTGGAGGTTTTTAAGAAGAAACAGGACAGCCAGTTGTCTGAAATGGTAGAGGGTCTCCTGCTTGAGCAGGGGGCTGGACTAAAAGACCTCCAAGGTCCCTTCCAATTCTATTCTGATTCTGATCAGATCTAGATCTCTTCCTACCAAGATGGACAAATGGAGGCTTTGGATTTGTGAAAGGGAAAAGTTTCAAACTTGTGACTCAGAGCAGTGGGGTGGGGGATGGCATGATGAACAAAATTGGCCTTCCAGCTGTTTTTAGCTATGCTGGAACATTGGCCCTTGGGGACAACAAGAAGAGAAATGAGCTGCCACCTGTCATCCCAAATAGCCAGGGAGGGCTAGGAATAATGCAGAACGCAAACAAAGAGGGAAAGTGAGGCACCCATTGAAGACATATTGCCAGAGACAGAAAAGGTCAAGGGCCACACAGAGTTAAAATGCTCTGGAGGCAAAATCAACATCTGGTAATTAGGGCTAATTTATCTGTCCAAATCATGAGGTGACTATGATTTGTCATTGTTTTTAGTAGGTGATAAAATACCTGAAAATGGAGCTGTCATTCTTGCACAGGAAATGTCCCATTATCAATGTAGGTCTGTGCAAGAGAAGCTGCCACAATCTACCTGAATGGAGGGGGGTGGGGGTTAAGTCAGGCAATGTCTGGAAAACATCCAGAGATTGAGGCAAATTGGGAAAGGGGCTTTGATTTAAATGCTGTCACTTCTTATGAAAGACAACCCAGAGGGACAAAGACAGATGTGGACTCTTGGCAGTTCTAGATAGTTGTTAAAGAAGCTAACTTCTAAAATTAGAGCAGATCTTGAAAGAGGGACCTGACCTGCTGGTTGGAAAAGATAAAGTGGGGTCAGAGGGAGGAGGAGGAGGAGGAGGAGGAGGAGGAGGAGGAGGAGTTGTTGTTGTTGTTTTGGCCACCATGATAAAAAAAAAATTGAAACTCCAGAAAAGTGCAAAAAAGAGCACCAAAGATAATTAAGGGACTAGTCAAGGCTAAAATATGATGGACAGTTGCAGGAACTGGGAATTTCTAATGAAGAGAAAGATAGTAGACTTCCAGTACTTGTGAGGCTGTCACAGAGAAGATCAACTTAGTCTCCAAAACACTTGAGGACAAGACAAGAAGGAACGGATGGAAAACTTACTGGGGACAGATCCAGTCTAGAACAAAGGAGAAATTACCTGACAAAAGAATTAATCAGTTGTAGATGCTCCATCACTGGAGATTTTCAAGAAGAGACTGGGCAGCCATTTCTGGAATGGTATAGGATCTCGTGCCATGAGCAGGGGGTTGGACTAGAAGATCTCCAGGATCCCTACTCCCTTCCCATTCTATTTTCTATGTTCATTCAGAAGCCAGCAGACTCATGGTGCTGATTTGCACCAGGACAAAGCTTTTTGTCACCCAGATTGGTGACTCTCTCCTCTGCTTTTAAAGGAGCAGAGGTCCTTTTCCTGTTTTCTTAGAAGTGCACATTTTATTTGGATTGTGCAAGTTCAGTCAACAGGTATCTAGCAAAGTTTTTCCAAGACAAACAACAGAATCTGCACTAAGCACTCAGGACACAAAATTGTTTGAAGTGCTTCATCAGGGAGGCAGGTTTGGTGTTGACCCAAAGCTTTTGGCTCCAGTCCTTTGGACATGGCTCTGCTCAGCCTCCTTCCGCATTGTACATTAAAGTTCAGCTGTCCCTGGAAAAGCCAAAGCTTCTTCAGACTCCATAAAAACTGAATTAACAGTTGGAGATTCTTGTCCAAACTGAACTGAGATTCTCAGGAATTTCTGAATGGACCCAGCCTGCCAAAATTCCAAGCCACCAGATGCTGGATCTCTGCCCTTTGCTTCTTCGGAGGGAATGGAGCCTGCCAAATTCCAGTCAAGTGGATGTAAATTTTTAAAATTTATTTTAAACAGGTTACCATCTACCTCTAAGATTAAGCAGATATTTAACCTTGCAAAACTCTCAAAAGAGCACTGATGCATAATTAAAATCTAATCAACTCCACAATAATTTAATGACTATTGACTTCCATAAAAATATTTATGCAACGGGATTCTTAAATGTTTTTTTGGAGAAAGGAGTTGGTGAGCCTCATCCTGTGATTTGGGGAATTATATTATATTAACACCTTCTGGATAAATAAACCTGTGTATTTCCATAAAGGCAGTGTAAGTACAATGGTTAGAGACTGATGATGAACAGTACAGGTAGTCCTCAACTTATGACCACAACTGAGCCCAACATTTCTGTTGCTAAGTGAAACAGTTTTTAATTGAATTTTACCTAATTTTACAACCTTTCTTGCCACCGTTGTTATGTGAATCACCGCCATTGTTAAGCTAATAACATGGTGTTAAGTGAATCTGGCGTCCCATTTGACTTCGATCATCAGAAGGTTGCAAAAAGAGATCGCATAATCCTGGGATACTGCAACCGTCATAAATATGAGTCCCTTGCCAAAGTCTGAATTTCGACCATGGGTGGGTGGCCACAAAGTGTGAAAAAAAATATTTTTATTTTTATTTATTTATTTATTTTTGTCAATTGCTTACAAGATAATAGGTATAAGTAAAACATAGTTGTGAATACAAAAGAAATAAATACATATTAAGAAAAATAAAAGAAACAATAGGACAGGGACGGTAGGCACGTTGGTGTGCTTATGCACGTCCCCGACAGACCTCCTAGGAAAGGAGTGAGGTCAATAATAGACAGTCTAAGGTTAACGTTTTTGGGGTTTGGGGAAGAAACCGCAGAATCAGGTAGAGGATTCCAGACATTGATCACTCTGTTGCTGAAGTCGTATTTCCTGCAATCAAGTTTGGTGCAGTTAACCTTGAATTTGTATTTATTGTGTGCTCTTGTGTTGTTACGTTGAAGCTGAATATTTATTGACAGGTAGGACATTGCAATGTGTGATTTTATATAATATACTTAGATTGGACTGAAGGCGGCGTAGTTCTAGGTTGTCTAGGTCTAGACATGTCATGTCTGGTGGCATAAGGTATTCTGCAACGAGTAGAGGAGTGGAAGAACTCTTCTTGTGAAATATTTCTGGACTTTCCCAACTGTGCTAATATCAGATACGGAATGTAGGTTCCAGACTGATGAGCTGTATTCAAGTATTGGTCTAGCAAATGTTTTGTGTGCTCTAGTTAGTAGTGTGATATTAACAGAGAAAAAGCTACGTAAGATTAGGTTAACATCTCTTCATGCCTTTTTGGCTATGTAGTTACATTGGGCTCCAGCACTTAGGTCATTAGAGATGAGTACTCCAAGATCCTTGGCAGAGTTTGGATCATCAACAAGGTCTTGACTATTCAGTCTGTATAAAAAATATAAATATAAATATAAAAAATATTTTAAAAAACTATTCAGTCTTTATAAAAAATGGGCATAAATCCCTTTTTTCAATGCTGTGGTAACTTCGAATGGTTGCAACAAACAGTTGCAAATGGAAGACTATCTGTAATGAAGGCTCTATTGTCTCCTTTTCTGCCCAGCTGATTCAGCTGGTCCTTCCAGTTCTTCTGCATTCCCTTCCAAATGATGTTTGGAACAAGAAAGGAAGCTGCCTTGTGAGCTGCCCGACTGGTTTTGATGCTTCCCAGGTATATATTACCAAACATCTGGATGCCTCTTCCCTTAGGCTTTTCTCAGGAACCTTCAACAGAGGCACCATTTCCACTACCAACGTAGCTACCTCACTGGGAGGGTCGCTGTGAGAATAGATTAAAAAAAGGTCAACAGAGTGCAGAGAAGAGCAACCAGGATGATTAAGGGACTGGAGAGTAAAACCTACAGTGAACGATTGCAGGAACTGGGCCTGGCTCGTCTGGTGAAGAGAAGGACCAGGGGAGACAGGATAGCAGTCTTCCAATATTTGAGGGTTGCCCCAGAGAGAAGGAGNTGTAGGCCAGACAAGGAATAATGGATGGAAACTGAATAAGGAGAGATTCAACCTGGAAATTAGGAGAAACTTTCTGACAGTGAGAACAATTAACCGATGGAACAGAAGTTGCCTTCAGAAGTTTTGGGAGCTTCATCACTGGAGGCTTTAAAGAAGAGATTGGACTGCCATTTGTCAGAAATGGTGCAGACCAGGGTCTCCTGCTTGGGTCGGGGATTGGATTAGATGACCTCCAAGATCCCTTCAACTCTATTAATCTGCATAATCTATCCCTCCCTCCTGTTAAATTTAGAACCATGGGGTCAGAAGGGACCGAGGAACTCAAAAAAATTTTATTTACCATCCAAAGCCTTGATAAGAAGAGAGCATCAGACAGTTTCTGTAGAAGCTATAGTAGTTTTTCCTCCTGGCTTCCTTGCATTTTTCTGCCTTCTTTTTTTGGTATAGATTCAAGTATAGATTAATTGACAAGGACAGGAATTGACCAGCCAGCTTGTAACCAAAGTTTGGCCTTGTTTGACCTTAGAGAGAGTGACTGGAGACTTTGATTCTGGTCCCACCTTAGCCATGAAAGCTGGCTGGGTGACTTTCTCTCTTTCTCAGTCCAACCTACCTCACAGGGTTGTTGTGGGGGCAAAATAGGAGGAGGAAGGAGTATTAGGCATGTTCATGTCCCTGAACTATTTATAAAAAATAAAAAGGCAGGATATAAGCCATCACTCTTGATGGAAAGATGGGTGGAGTATAAATGCGATAAATACAAATAAATAAATGATGGGAAATTCAGCTTAATAGATGTCTGTGGAGATTCTCAGTCATCCAGATCATGGCTGTCTCAAAGGTGCTTTTTTCAAGAGTGTATAAAATCTTTCCATTCCCCACCATCCAGTCAGAGCAAAATATCTTCAATGAAAAGGAAAACCAGAAATCCAGTTGCCTCTTGAAAAAAAGCACCTTTGGTTCGGCTTAATAGCTTCCTTTGTCACAAAATGCCTCCTTATTGTATTTTTGGATGTCCCTCTGCAAAGCTTCCATCTCTGGTCCTTGTCTTGACCTCAGGAGCTATGGAGGATCAATCCTGGTGACATCCCATCATGATGGTCATTTTGTCTCTTCTTGGTCTCTTCTTCTTCTTCTTCTTCTTGAGAAGTTGGTTGAACGCAGCCAGTTGCAATGAGGTTCCCCTGAGACCCAGATGGCCCCATCGAGTCCTGGTTCCTCACCAGGCCTCTGGCAAGGAAGAGGGCAGCCCTCAATTCATTCCCTCTCCTCCTCTGTCAGACTTACTGTCTTTTATTGATTGTACTGCAATTTCTTTGTTTCATTGTTGTGAGCCACCAAGAGTCCTCGGGAGTCAGTATGCAAGCTTAACAAATTATTTCATTCCTTTAACTGTTTGCTCCTTTAAGGGGGCTGTTCCACTTGAGGTTTGCTCTTGGGCTCTCAAGACCTCCAGGCCTTCCCTCCAAGGGATGCTAAGGGCCGTCTTCATGAATTGGTGTCAACTATCCCAACATGTAGATGCTGGCAAGTGCCCTTTTTGCCAAGAGAAAGGCTGGCAGCCGACAGGTCTTGCTTTACTCTATCTGCACCTGGGTTTTAAAACAGCTTCTTCCTGGAAATCCAGGCAACTCCCGCTCTGTCGGCTTTCCAGAAGTCATTACAAGAACAATTCCTGAGAGCCTTTGAGTGATGAACTCCACGGTTGATTTATTGGTTTTGTTTTATTTCTGTTGACATGAAGATGGTTGGGATTCTGTTTATAGTCTTGCTGAGTTGCTACCATGGATGATTTAGTGCACTGGGTTGCATTTATCTTTTATTATTTTACTGCCGGCATTTTTGCACATGAGATGGTTACTTGGTCAATCGCCAGCAGCCTCTTGATCTCAGCAAGTAGAACTCCAGCAAATGCTTCCATGTCTGGCCTCCCCTTCTCCCTTCTGGGCAAGAGGGGTCTTCAGAAGAGGGAAGAGAAGCCACTAACATGAAATGGGGGCAGGGTCCTAGTCATCCTGCTTGGAAAGCCCTCTCCTCTTCTTTCAGGACTGGGATGGCCCCTTCTACCTGGTCCATGGTGAGAAATCCTGCATTTACCCCTTCAGGCCATTGTTCCTTTAACCTCTATTGCTCTGTGTGTCCCACACCCCACTCTGCTGGAGAGTCTCCGCATGGGTCTCTGCAGCTTGATCCTCCACCACCTACTACGACTACTACTACTACTACTACTACCATTCTTCCTCTGCCTTCCCCTCAGATAAAAGCCACCTGGGATGAATCAGAAGCAACTTTCTGGGTTTTCCTCTCCTTCTCTCTCTGGCCAAGGTTTGGAGGACTGGCTTGAATGGATCCAGAGGGCTCATTGCATTGCTCCCTCCTTGTTGTGGTTAGCTGGCAGCAGGTGCAGATGGCTGAGGAGAGCAAAGACTCAGATGAGGGGCCAGGACCATTAAGGAATGGACTGCTGCCTTCAGAGATTGTGGGGGCTGGCAGCAGTGAGGAGGAGGTTCCCAAGGAGCCTGTGCTAAGTGTGCGTAAGCTCAGGATTGCTTGGAGGAAAGAGCAATTACAACAGCATGGACGACTCAGGAGTAAGGCTGCAAGGTAACGGCTCCTCCTCCTTCAAGAAGATAAAAGCCAGCTGTGAAACTAACCTTCTTTGCAGAAGACAAAGATGTTTTGAAACTCCAGCTTCATGGACAATTCCAGTATCCTGAGTTTGTATTTGAAAATTCTTATTTTGCAAATAATTTATTGTCTGTTATCTTTTGGCAAATTCTGCACAGTTTGGCAAGACTTGTGCTTATCACAGCTAATTATTTTATAAAAGCATTCCAAGGTTTCTGTTCTTTTTGAATTGTGTTTGATTTATCAGAAAAGGGTGTGGGTCAGAACACTCCTTCCATGCCAAACTCATCCACCCACACTTGCCCCTGAGCCTAAGGGAGAAGAGCCGTCAGGCTCTCTTTAATGGCAAGGTTGGCGACTGATGAAGAAACCCAGTCCATGATGCCATGCCTTTCTGAAAGGGCTGATTCCCCTCAGGTGGGCCTAGCCCAGAGGTGCCCACAGGCCTTTTATATTCCCTGTCCTCACAATGTGGCCTGTCTCTCATCCACTTCCATAGCTAAGGTGGCTGGCAGGTTGAGCAGCTGGTCTCCGAGAGTGCTTTTCCTCCTTCCACAAATGTTTTTGGCTACAGACATGGCCCAGGACTCCTCCTGCCAGGAACAGTTCTGGATGTACCCAGGGGTTGGGATCCACCAGCCTCTATTAGCCCCTGATGTTGCTGTAGAGAAGGCTTTGAAGAAGATTTTACTGATTGTACTAAGATCATTTCCACCCAGAGTCGGCATCCTCTGCCAAAGCTAGATGGGCACAAGAGAAAACTTGATGAAAACTGACTAGAGATGCTCTCTCTGTCTCTCTCCTTCCCTCCCTCCCTCTCTCTCTCCTTTCAAGAGATCCCCTCAAAGGGCCTGCTGACCTCAGTGGTGCCATGGAGGGAGGGGGAGGGGCTGGAATGCCACTCAGAAACATTTGGATGCGACAGGGTGCAGAGGAGCCACATCCCCGACTTCTTCCCACGTTCTCAGAGCTGCAGGAACAGGTGCTTATGGGTGAATCCTGCATCCAGTTTTGGATTACAAAAAAGATGTTGAGGAAAAAGTGCAAAGAAGAGCAATTAAGATGATTGAAGGCCTAGAGGCCCCAGACAATAAGAAATATGAAGAACGATGGCAGGAATTGGGTTTGGCCAGTCAGAGAAAAGGAGAAAGTATTCCAAAATTTGAGAGGCTGCACCAGAGAAGAAGAGATCAACCTCGGTGGTGCAGTGGTTAGAGTGCAGTACTGCAAACTACTTTTGCTGACTGCTGGCTGCCTGCAATTTGGCAGTTCGAATCTCAGCAGGCTCAAGGCTAGCTCAGACTTCCATCCTTCTGAGGTGGGTAAAATGAGGACCCAAATTGTTGAGGGCAAGAGGCTGACTCTGTAAAACTGTAGAGGGCTGTAAAAGCACTGTGAAGCGATATATAAAGGCCCTGTCACACTGGCCGACAGATGCAAAACGTTTGTAAAAAGGACACAGCGGACAAGAAAAATGTTCCAT
>BHFT01043057.1:0-35752 GCA_004320025.1 Laticauda laticaudata
ATAAAAGGAGCTGTCAAACGGCATCAGCTGTTGCTGCCAGCTGACTGCCTGTTAGCCCGGCAGCCGCGGCAACCCTTATTTCATTGTAATAAAGTTACTTGTCTGTTAGCTCCATGTCCGCCTCAATAATTACCACCGCTTTACAACATGTTTGACCTCAGGGGCTGGAGGGTGAGTGTGGCCACATTGCAGCCCCCTCAAGCTCCATTTTTGCTGGCAGAAGCACTGTAGACCGGTCCTTGGCTGTTTCCAGGGCAGTCCCATGGACCAGATCCAAGCATCCCATGGGCTGATCTGGCCCACAGGCCTTGAGTTTGACACCCCTGATCTACATCTAACAGTGCATTCATCACTATTGTAACTGAATATATCTACTTGCTGCTAGCTGTCCTTCCCTTCATTCCACCTTTCCTAACATTAGAGCCCTTTCCAGAGAATTTGTTTGTATGGTTTATATTCTTTTAAAACTTTCTTTTATAAAAATTATATATTAAGAGATTATTCTTCTATTCTAATTTAAAGGGGGGGTTGCAAAACAAGGGGGAAATATTCTCAGTAAATAATCACACAAAAACACTATAGATTGATTCTATAGCTTTCGTTGCGGAGATGAGGGGGGTGGAGAAGGTGAAGAGGGAGTTTTTTTTTCTGTCTGCCTTCTATATTTCTGTCAATTTCCTCCTCTGTTGTTGGTTATTAATTCTTTCCAAGGTTTGCTCTCTCAGAGGTAAATGCATGGAGTGGGTGTAATTTAAGCCTACTTGTCACTTTGGAATGCACTTCCTTCTGTACTGAGTTGGGATGCTACAAACAGATCTAATGTTTTTCTAACCACACTACAGTGCCTTAGCCAGCGCCACTCTACGCTACATTCTTTTTAAGGTATGCTATATGCCACAAAAGGTTGTTGGCAAGGTTACCTGGAAATTGGGTTTCCCTTCACTTGACACAGGACATTCCACAAATGGCTCTTTTCAGATCATTGATTCCTCAGATTGATTTAGCTCAGGCATTAAAGAAATCCCTTAATGTAAGAACTGGAATCAGACTTGGTGATATCATTCTGTGAAATGGTTGTCTAGTTTTTTATGACTAATCACAGAGCTTAAAATTATTCTTTCAATTAAACATCAGGCTTTGGTCCACATGACAACTAAAGGCAGCTATAAAATCTACTGACATATTTGAGCTCTACAGTATATCACCAGTATTAAGAGCCTCTTGGGGGAAAAAAGGGCTGGATCAGGTAGGATTGGTTTTTCTACAATCCTATACATTTCTAAAGTTGTCACATTCAGAGTAGAATTCTACAGGTAGTCCTTAACTTATGAGTAGTCACTTAATGACCATTTGAAGTTACAACTGACCTCCTGGGAATACTTGCAACCTGTATTCCATATGTATTCCATATACTTGCAACCTGTATTCCATACTCTGCCCCTGCCCCTGCAGTCATGTAACCTTAATTTGGGTGTTTGGCAACCAGGTTGTATTTACAGTCATTTGCATATATTATGATATGCAAATGATTGTAAAATAAGCATTTTATTCTGGTTTTGGCAAGCCTACACAATAAGGAACCATTATTAACAATTGTGTTAATTATCAATCACAACCAAAAAGGTTGTAAAACCAGGTTAATGGCCTGACTTACTGGTATGAGTTATGACCATAATTGGCAGGCTCCATCACGGTGATAGCTTGACAACTAATTGTAAGTTTCTTTCTTGAGCAAACCAAAGCCAAACTCTGAAGTTTAAACCCTGAGTTTAGCTGTGAGAATTGCTAGTATGAATTCCCTGGAAGGACAATGAACAGATCACTTTGGAAAGTTGGATGAGATATTCTAAGATTTTTTTTTACATACATGCACAGACACACAGAAATCCCTGGAGACAGGGACTTTGTCATACTATTTAGAGTTATGGGATAGATCATATTTCCTCAGCTTGCAACATTCAAATATGCTGCTGACTAGAGGAGTCATTCACTGTACTCCTACCTCATAAGTCTGCATGTACAAGTATAAATCTCTTAGATCTCTGTTTTCCATTAAATTTCACTAAGCTAAAACTGGACCTGGGGAAAAATGCATTCGGCAGAGGGTCATATTTTATGGACAAGAATTAAAGCTTGAAATGTTCAGTAGAGCTCAGCTATCGAACAGGCATTTCAGGATTTGTAAATCAATTCTTTGAGAACCACTCAAAGACCAGTTGAAAATTCAAACATAAATTCTTATATCCTTCTTTATTTTTTTTACTTCCAAAACTACAAAAAAGTAGGAAACAAACTAAGAACCATCTAATGCCAACAACAGAAACAAGATAAATACATAAAACAAAACAAAAAAGAACAAACCATGAATGCATCATTGACACTAACCCTGAATATAAAAAGTCCACCTTCGTTGAATGCTAATAAATCTATCAAAAATCTGATGTATTCTCCTCGCTTCACATAACACGTATACATATAATTATAAACTTTCCCATCTTTATTGGATAAAAATACTATATTACATAAAAAGTTGACTCTGATGTGAACATCTATTTGTCTAGCAGTCAAATGATCCAATCTCTGTTCAGTGTCTGTGTTTGTGTGTACATGTGTGTATATCAAATTAGACAGTCAATAGATAACTCTAAAGATAAAACTAATCTTCAAATTTATCTGTCAACAGTTATCACATTTAACACAGAGAAAATCCATAAATCACTTCAAATGTCTTATAAACTTATCTAATCCATTGTCTATAATTAGTGCATAAATCCTTATATCTTACATGGTTTGATTTTGTTGTTTCATTATACAATTTTTGTCTCATTTTTCTGTTATTTTTTTTCCACTTTACAGGCAAAAAAATATTTTCATGAAGATATTCTATATAGAATAGAACAGAATAGAAGAGAATAACAGAATTGGAAGGGACCTTGGAGATCTTCTAGTCCAACCCCTTGCTTAGGCAGAAATCGTATACCACTTTAGACAAATGGTTATCCAACATCTTTTTAAAAAGTTCCAGTGTTGGAACATTCACAGCTTCTGGAGGCAAGTTGTTCCACTGATTAATTGTTCTAATTGTCAGGCAATTTCTCATTAAATCTAAGTTGCCTTTCTCCTTGATTAGTTTCCATCCATTGCTTTTTGTTCTGCCTTCAGATGCATTTAAGTGCATTTAGCTGAATGGCTTCACTTTAATTAAACTATCACTCAAAAACTTGGCTTATAAAATCTAGAAAAACTAATACAAAGTTCGAGTAACAAAGTATGCATTGAAGAAGGCAGTTGAAAAGAGAAGAGAGGGAGAATTATACTGAGAGACTTTTGTTTTCCTAATCCCAAGTAATTATCATAAATACTAGATAGTGCAATATCTCCAGGTATGTTGGTCTTTAATTCTAAATTTAATACAGACTACTTTTAATACAGGTAGTCCTAAAGTTGCTACCATAAATGACCATTCAAAGCTACAATAGCACTGAAAAATTTGACTTATGGATATTTTTCACACATAGGACATTAGCATCCCTGTGGTCACATGATCAACATTTGGATGCTTGGCAACTGGCATGTATTTCTGATCATTGCAATATCCCAGTGACCACCTTTTGCAACCCTTTGATAAACAAAGTCAGATTTACTTAACTGTGTTACTAACATTCCCTTAACAACTGTGATTCCCTTAACAACTGTGGCAAGGAAGGTCAGAAAATGGGACCAAACACACTTAACCACCATTCTGATATTTTGGGCTCAAAGCGGGGCATAAATCAAGGACTCTCTCTAATAAAATAGAAATATAATTCTTTTTTGGCCAAGCGTGATTAGACACACAAGGAATTTGTCTTGGTGCATATGCTCTCAGTGTACATAAAAAGAAAAGATACATTCACCAAGAACCATAAGGTACAACACTTAATAATAGTCATAGGGTACAAATAAGCAATCAAATTATACTAGGAAACAATCAATATAAATCATAAGGATATAAGCCACAAAATTACAATCATACTGTCATAAGTGGGAGGAGATGGGTGATAGGAACCTTGAGAAGATTAATAGCAATAGTAATGCAGACTTTGTCAATAGTTTGACAGTTTTGATGGGATTATTTGTTTATCAGAGTGATGGCGCTTGGGGAAAAACTGTTCTTATGTCTAATTCTGGCGTGCAGTGCTCTATAGCATCATTTTGAGGATAGGAGTTGAAACAATATATGTCCAGAATGTGAGGGTCTATAAATATTTTCACAGCCCTCTTTTTGACTCTTGCAGTATACAGGTCCTCAATTGAAGGCAGATGGGTAGTAATTGTTTTTTCTGCAGTCCTAATTATCCTCTTAAGTCTCTGTCTGTCCTGTTGGGTTGCAGAACCAAACCAGACAGTTATAGAGGTGCAGATGATAGACTCAATAATTCCTCTGTAGAACTGGATCAGCAGCTCCTTGGGCAGTATGAGATTTCTGAGTTGGCACAGAAGGAATGTTCTTTGTTGTGCTTTTTTGATGATGTTTTTGATATTAGGTGTCCATTTTAGGTCTTGAGATATGATAGAACCTATAAATTTGAAGGTCTCTATTGTTGATACTATGTTGTCTAGTATTGTAAGAGGTGGCAGTATGGGAGTTTCTCCTAAAGTCTACTACCATTGGACTTTCCATTCTCCGCTATCCTGTCAGAGCTGAAGAAGCTTCTTGGATGAGAACCAAACGTAGTGAAAGAAAAAAACAAAAAAGTCCAGTTGCCTCCTGAAAAAAACACTTCTGGGACATGACCTGGATGACCGAGAATCTCTATAGAATTTTAGTTATACAATTTGGGATGAACACTCTTTGAATGGTGTGGAAGTAGGAATGGATTTCCAAAGAAAAAATTGCAGATTACATGAACCAGGAGCTCACACAGATAAAGCTCCAAGTGCTTCAATGACCCTCAAAAGGATGCAAATGACTAGCTGTCTGCAAGGAATATATAAATTCTTCCATTCCCCACTATCCTGTCAGCGCTGAAAAAGCTTCTTAGAGGAGAAGACAAATGTCTTCAAAGGAAAAAAAGAGTCCAGTTGCCTCCTGAAAAAGCACTTCTGGGACTAATGTGTGTTGCTTCTTTCTGGCATACTGAGAAATACCATATGAGTCCATTCACTAAATCTTAATAATGTCCAAATCTAGACTTCCATGAAACCTAGATTAGCACTATATGTAACACCAGCCTCAAAGTGGAAATCAGTGGGTGGAATCTACTTTAAACATGTCTAAACTTGGATTGGGTGCAGGGAAAACGGGTATTTTGGCTTTGACCATTAAATGGCCTTTTCTGCCATCTCTATTGCATTGCCAACATTCAAATGTTTCAATGGAGAGCTGAAAGGTCATTTTCACAGCCGCTTGAGGACTCGCGTCACTCGTGATTTATACCTATTCAGATTATCTAATCTGGGCGTTATTTCTTCATTTGCCAACCTCATCACAACAGAAATTGAAGGAAGCAAACAGCAACCCAATCCTTAAATGGGAGCCAGCCCTTCCGCTTCCTCCCTCTCACTTCCCTCGCCTTATTGAACCGCAGATGTGATCGCTGAATGGGGGGAGGTGAGAAAAATCACCTGCTTTTGCTATCCAGCTCTTCCTGTCACGGCTACCCCCTCAGACATCCTGGAGCCAAGCCAAGCCTTCTCTGGAACTCTTGGGACCGAAGGAAGGCTGTTTCGATATTCTACTGGAATCCAATTTAATGGGAAAACAAAATCGGGGACACATTCACCAATTTCCCAGCAGAAGGTGTAAAGGTTCCGCGAACGCGTCTTTCGACGCGGTCGTATCTAAGCGGGACGCGTTCCCTCCCTCTTCCTTTTTGCCTTTTTAGAGCGAGGCAGGTGAAGGGAGCAGCTCTGCCTTCACCCCTCTGTGGAAAGACACCTCTAGCCACGATTTCGTCAGCAGGGAAATTCAAGCGCTTTGCATATAGAAATTAATCGCATTACTCCTGCCTCCGCCCGCCCCCGGGATCCGGAGGCTATAAAATGGGAAGGCGTGCCGATCGTAGCAGAAGTGTAGAGCTCTGATTCGACGGCAAGCAGAAACCTGGCGTCAGTCTTTTACTGGAGGTAAAAGAACTGCCCAGCATCGAAGACAGCCTGCTTCGTGGCGGTGGACAAATGGCTAGTTGCAGCTCTCAGAGCCTCGTAGGGGCCCTGCTCTTCTTGGGTAAGCTGCCCTTCCTTCTTTTCCAGCCGCTGACCAACGACGTGAATGTCCCGCTCGGTGCAGGCGAAAGACACGACAGTTTACACTGCTTTCGATCCTGCCTTCATGTCTCTATTGCCTCTTTTGCTAGTCATTGCAGTTATTTAACTCCTCACCAAAGTGAGGTAGATAACTTCTTAAAGGCAATAGGAAAGAGGAGAACCCTCTAACACTGGGTCACAAACTGGGAACAGTACACAGTTAATGACAGGGGATGTGGCAAGTAGAGATGTTGCTGAGCCAAGCTTTGTTGTGGTTAAATAAATGGGACACCATGTCCTAAGAGTGCTTATGGCTCATTCCCGTGGAAGAATTTCCTGCTGTAGATGCCCTGTGATTTTGTTATAGAAGTAGAAAAGGTGTTAGCTGTCTGTACAGCATCATTGTTTTGGGGATGATAGAATGGATCCTTCTCACTGGGCACAAGAGAAACTTATCCCTGAGGATCCAGAATCTGTGTTTTATAGACTTGACTCAGAAGATAATTATTGAAGCTTCAACCAAATTTATTTATTTTTAATGCTGAATTTTTGCAGAGTGCAGAGATAAGATCATACCATTTCAAAGACTATTTGCCATGGTCCTCAAAACTTAAAGCGTGGATAAATATTTTCACGTGGCTGGACATTCTTCCACAAACTCGCCAAAAGAAGAAACGATAGATTATATTGTTTGGGAAGAAAGAGGAACTGATCAACAAATTGCACAGCAGCCATTTTCCATGGGGGAGAGGGATTCAATTCATGAATTTAAATACCAACCTTTCCCTTGGAAAACTGAAAATATCAAAAGAAACCCTGACTTCCCAATTTTCTTCAGGACTTGTGATGAAATTAAAACTATAGGTTAGCCTTCTGTTAAGTAGTTATCTGGGGAGAAAGATTACCTATAAACAAGTTTAAATTTAGCTGGAATTAAAGCTAAACTCTGTTTTGGTTAATTGAGTTAATTAATTCTCCTTGAATAGGGCTAGAATGCAGAATTCCAAATACCTTCTAGATGGCAGCAATTGGTGAGTTATTGTTTCCATCTAATGGTCATCAAGAGCTTCCCACCAAATCTGATTGTATTTTCTTTCAACTCCTACTTTGCTCTGCAAAGCATTTTTGCTGGCTTGAGGGGACTAGCATGGGGAGGTTCAGATGAGAAAGTCAGAATAACTAAGCCTCTTATCACTCTTTGGGAGTAACATCTAAGAAAATTTGGAGATAAGATTATCTTACATCTTAAAGATAAGAATAAGCTACAGTCAAAACCCTGTATCTCATTTCTGTTAACCTCTATCCTTCCTTGAAGTCACTCATGTAGGATCTCCATGTTGCTTGGGAAATTCAAATTCATATACTTGTTCGCCATAATTTAATTTGGCCCTAACTTTTGAAGAATCCTACAAGTCTATGATATCACTTTGGATTGGACCATAAAGAAACTGGTACCCATTGCAGCTAATGCATAATTAGTCTAATAAAATCAGAACAGTCAGTCAGTATAGTCATGCTAACTATACATCCTAATTCCTATATTAGTGAAAGCTGCTGAGTTACCTCGCATTAAATATATTTGTTCTGGATAGCAAATCATAAGTGACAGAATCAAGATCTGTCATTTTCTTAGGATCATAGCTGTTGACATTCTTAGCCAGCAATATCCCTATGTTTCAATTGATATTTGAACTTTGATGAATATGGTTTAGTGTTAAAAATGAGTTTATCTACTCCGTAAAAATTCATAGGTTGTGTTCACACATTATGTTAAGCCAAGTATCTCCAATCTAAAGAACTTGGCACCTCATACAATATTCAATAGTTCAGAATACAGCTTCCAGAAATTCTCCAATAATCATTCATTTCTAACTTTGATAATTTCTAACTTTGATAACTATTAAATACAGAAGGACCAAGGCAATTTAATTTAATGTTTAATTAAAATTGAATGAAAGCTCTCAAGTTAATATCTTTACCAGTTTAACTCATCAGTCATAAACATTTCAGCAACTTTCTGATCTTCTGCTATTCAAGTTCAATTTTAAAATGTGTTCCTCAGTACAACATAAATTAAGGAACTGTTGAAATTACCAAAAATTGTGTTGAGGTATTAGAAGTGCAAATTGCCTAAATCAACACTTCTACTCCTTGATTAAAATATTTGTTAACTGAGGTGTTCAGTGGCTCAAGAATTACTTTGGTTTGACTGTCACTTTCTACATATTTTCTGCAATTTGAGAAAATTCAGAGCTTTTCTCAAAAACATACAGCCACTAATTTCATCTCCTAATTATATACATCAGGTTTTTCTTCCTTTGCCAAACCCATCTCAACAGGAGGTGCTCAGTTTGTTATTGTTTTACTCCAGGATATGTAGTTTCTCCACCATCTTAATTTCATCCATTATGCAACATTCTGACCCAACACTTGAATATAGCAGTAGGAAAAGGGAAACTTGATGATAAAAGGAATGCTGCTAAACATATACAACTACTGAGAATATTTTTTGTACATCTGATAACAATAATGGGCCACCATCCAGGCATAAATTGGAGAATTTTGTTCTGCGAAGTCTGTTTAGGCAACAGAGTTCTTCTTGGAGCCTCTCTGATTACAGTTTCCAAACAATTTCAGTTGTGCCTTGAACTTTGAAACTAGTTTAGAAATCCTGGGGCCAAGGAAATGAATTCAAAATTTTAAATGCATGGTTGAATCGGTAGTTTTTTTTCTCAGTGTTCAAGAATGTGATATTCTCCTTGTTTGTACCATCACCTCTGTTGTCTTCTACAAATCTTTATAAATTTGACTATGAATCTAGAAATAGGGTAACTTATTCTTTAACCTGAGATTTTCCTTAAATTGGGACTACCGTGTGTCAGTGATGACTGGGAATTTGTAGAGGGCACATTCTATCACATCAGCCTTTGAGGTGAAGTAAAGTGGAATGAACAATGAAGACATGGAAACTTTCTGGAAGTATATTTCTCTTAAAACTGTTTTTTTTTTTTTTTAGGATGGCACCTAGTTCNTTAAAACTGTTTTTTTTTTTTTTTAGGATGGCACCTAGTTCAAACCACTCTTAGTACAACAGTAATCCCACTATGTGGAGTAAATAAGACTGAAAACTGTGTAACTACTGTAGGTAAGTCAGATTATTCTCTAGTATTCAGTAAAATATCAGGACATTATCCTGATGAATAAAATAAATAAGTACTTCCAGAATCCCTAACAGTTGGCATTTCTTCTGCCATTCTCCATATTCTTGCATTCATCGTAGCCATATCTCCCTTCTGTCAAAATTAAACTGCATTTCCTTGGAAATGAGATTTGTTTCTGAGTCTTGTTTTTGATACATGTTCCATTGTAAAGTGCCAGGGATACATAATAGATAAATTAAATACATCTTATTTTTTACTGTAGACTGCTTAAAAGCATCTATGGAGACTTTTGTGAATTCTTAGCCAGCTTCCATTCCATTTTCTGAGAGACTTTTCAGGATAAACTTCAGATGCATTGTTCTGTACATGGCAAACAGTATGAAATGACCACGTTGAATCTAGAATCTAGAAGTCCTTGGAATATCCAGATATTGAAATAAAAGGGTGTTTTTTTGTTTTTTATGCACTCAAAACAATTCTTAATAAGCCAACATCTTTCTGACTCTTCTATTTGATAAGTACTTAATTATGTTTTTTCTCATGAATAATACCATTTTAATTTTCTTTTCTTTGGTTTCCTAATGAATAATACCATTTTGATTTTCTTCTACTACCTTAAAATAGTGTGTGTGTGTGTGTGTGTGTGTTTAAGTTTTCATGGGTACTTACATGTGTGCTGTTCAGCTTCCTTTGGGTATTATCCCACATCATTGTGCTTTTAAAGTTGTAGCAATGTTTCAGCAGAATCTCATCTGCCATCAACAGGCTTCTGTATTGAGTTTGTCTGTGAGTCAGACTTTCACAGCCATTTAAACCGTTTAAACGGCTGTGACAGCCTGACCCACATACGAACTCAATACAGAAGCCTGATGATGGCAGATGAGATTCTGCTGAAACGTTGCTACAACTTTAAAAGCACAACTCCAATGACGTGGGATAATACTCGAAGGAAGCTGAACAGCATATATATATATGTGTGTGCGTGTGTGTGTTTGAGTTTTCGCGGGTACTTACATGAATGCAGTTCAGCTTCCTTCGGGTATTATATATATATTATATATATATATACGCGCACACACATACCTTTTCTTCTTTGGATATTACCCACTTTGCCATCTGGTCTTGGCCTTCCGCCAATCCATGTTAAGGAAGATAAAGTTTTATCCTTTACATGAAAAATAAATTGACTCTAGAGATTAGGAAGACCAAAGTAAACATACCGAAAATGCATTACAGCAAGATAAAGGAGGGATTCATTTTGCCAGGATAGTTGACACCATAGTTTTCTAGATGCCAGTAGAGTCACCCTACCTGCATGTCTTTGATACTTGAAGAAAGCTAGGTCCTCACAGACAATAATGCAGGTAAGCTTTTATTCATTTGTTTACTGTCATTCAAACAGGAACTGTTGTACCCATAACTCAGGTGGAAAGAGAGACAGAATGCAAACCAGAATGGCGAAGTTACTGTTTCAATGGAGATTGCAGATACTCAGAGACTTTGGACCGATATTTCTGCAGGTAAAAGAGATGCTGAAATAAAGGGTGGAAATGGTGGTGATAACAGTAAATAAAAAATAGATGAGTTTGTCATCTGCACCTCTATAACTGTCTGGTTTGGTTCTGCAACCCAACAAGATAGACACAGACTTCAGAGGATAATTAGGATTGCAGAAAAAACAATTACTACCCATCTGCCTTCATTTGAGGACCTGTATACTGCACGAGTCAAAAAGAAGGCTGTGAAAATATGTACAGACCTCTCACATCCCGGACGTAAACTGATTCAACTCCTTCTCTCAAAATGATGCTATAGAGCACTGCACGCCAGAACAACCAGACACAAGAACAGTTTTTTCCCTGAACGCCATCACTCTGCTAAACAAATAATTCCCTCAACGCTGTCCAACTATTTACAAAGTCTGCACTACCATTACTATTAATCTTCTCATCACTCCTTATCACCCATCCCCTCCTACTTATGACTGTATGACTATAACTTTGTCACTTGTATCCTTATGATCGATATTGATCATCCTAGTATGATTTGATTGCTTATTGTACGCTATGACTATTATTAAGTGTTGTATCTTATGATTCTTGACTCTTGATGAATGTATATTTTCTTTTATGTGCACTGAGGGCATTTGCATCAAGACAAATTCCTTGTATCCAATCACACTTGGCCAATAAAGAATTCTATACTATTTTATTCTAATGATAATAATGCTTAGCTTTTAAAGTTTTTTTAAAAACTGCTACTCCTGTTCCTCTCTACCTTCAAGATGCAGAAATTCAGGAACTGTTCTTCTTACCTCTATACTTCTACTTAGAAGCTTGTTAAACAGAAACTGAAACAAAATTAATGAAAGTTTTGATCACATTCCAGCTTCTTATTGGTCTTTCTCCTCCCTGCTTGAACAAATTATTACATAGAAAGTGTAGAAACTCTTAAAACTGTCAGTCCTTTTGATTGATTATGTATCATTGAATTGGCATTGACTATTAGTGTCCATACATACTGATTTTCTCTGCTAAACCTGATCTCTGCTCAATCTGATTTTTTTCAACATTTCTTAAAGAACTTCTTAAAGCACAACAAAATAGAGAACTGTGGTTAGTTTTGAAGTACTAGGATTTCTGTTGTTTCTATCTTGCTAGTTGAGAGAGAAAAAACTATCTTTGTGCATGGATTCTAACATTGCCTGCCCTTTTGATTTAGAAAAAAATTCTTACAGCTGCTTATGTTAGATAATATTTCTGGTTATTGAAAAGACCAAAGCTTTATTAGACACATGGCCCTGAGAATCATTACTGAGACTGGACCTGATTCTTTTTCCTTGCCTCTGGATATAATTTTATGCTGTGAAGACTCAGCCAAGGGCAAGGAAATGAGTCACATGTGAAGAGCTTGTTTTAGGAGCTGCTAAATTGTCATCATCTTGGCTTTTTTTTTTTTTTTTGAAAGAGACTGATTTGGAAGAAGAAGAGCACTATTTTAAAATTGGAGAAATTCTGACAGTTGAAAATGCAAATGGCATGTAAGTTCTAGTAATGAAAGTCAAGGAACACAAACTAGGATTAAGATTAAAGATAAAGAAGATCAAGCTAATGTCAACAGGTCCTTTAACCAGCCTTAGAATTGATAATAAAGATATTGAAATGGATAGCTTCTGTCTTCTATCCTCAGTTATCCAGAGTAACGCAATAAAGACATATGGCACAGGCTACACTTGGTGGAGTTAGACCTTGGGAAAGATATTCATATACTGGACTACATCCATACTTAGAAAGATCAGAATAATACAGGCAATGTGGTTTCCCTGTGACACATTGTGGAAGAGAAAATTGTTCTTTGAAGGAGCAAAATAAAAGAATATTGCTGTTGTAGAAGACCATGGATAGTAAAGCATTATCCATTATTAAATGGATAATCAAACAAATCAATCTTCACAATCTTCACAAATGATAAAGTTCAGATGGTCATACTTCAAACAAATAAGTTCTAGCAAAACTTGAAAAAGTCTATACTACTAGGAAAAATGGAAGAAAAGAAAATATCATGCAGCAAGGTGGCTGGATTCAATTACAGCAACAATGAATATACTATTAGAAGTTTGAAAAATCAAGGGCTTTTCTAGAGAAAATCTGTATTGTCATTAAGAGTTTATAGTAATTAGATGTCACATAATCATCAATTAAGGCTATCAATAGCTGTTCATTTATGTGTACATAATGCATATATATGAAAACTGCCTTCACAACCTGGTATCTTTCAGATTAATGATATTAAAACTTTTATCATCCATAGTTGAATGTATATGTTTTCACTAGAGGGGGATTGATAGTAGTTGTAGTCCAATATATTCTGTGGGCACTAGATTAGAAAGGCTAAACACTACTGGTACCTCTACATTTTAAGTATTACCTTCATTTTAACTATTCTGGCATTGCTTGAAACTGCAGTTCCCAAACTGGATTACAGCGCTTTGGAATCAGTGAATTTTCAAAAGCCACATAGGATATTTGACTATTTAATAAACAGAATGATTAATGAGTTGTGTGACCCAAAGTGCCAGACAGTACTGTTTGGGAACATCTAAGGTAGGTGTGAAATGAGAAAGGTTGAGAAACTCTAAAAAGAATTTTAGGAATCGTAATTTGTTGAGAACACCAATAAGTCTGTTCCCTTTCCAAGAAGTTCAGTACTTTGGATTCTCTATTAAAAGCAAGTTACTATAATGTAGTACTTTGGTGGATATTTTGGAATAGGCTTCATTGTTGACTGTGGTCTCAGCTTGCAATCTCTTTGATACTAAAAAAGTTTGTCTAATGCTGACTTTTTCCTGTCTCCATTTAGGTGTAAGGAAGGCTGGATTGGTGAGCGATGTAGCCATTCAAATCTGTATCCGGTCATAAAACCTTTAAGCAGTGAATACTTGGCATTTACTATCCTTGTCTGTCTGTTTTTCTTCAGTGCAATTTTATTATCAATATACTTTTACCGAAGGTAAGCAACACTTTTAGAGATGGGATTGTAAACATTCCACAGCTTCTATTTAATAGTAATTCAAATACAAAGCTAGGCTGTTACATTACTCTTCAAAATAAATTTAGCAAACACACAAACACAATAAGGATATGAGATTGGGAATAAAGAACATTTATCTGAAAATATTCTGCATATCAAAAAAACTGTCAAAGGGACAGAAGCAAATCATTTTTAATGTATTTTAAGAGTCTAATCTGATCTCATTTTCCATATAATCATCTGCCATCTAATCTGATCTCAATGTCATATTAATAATTTTGTTTCCATTTCTGGATCTTATTCAGATCACTACATATGCATAATTTCTTACTATTTCTAAATATATTCCTTCGTAAAATTCGGGTAAAGCATCTGTGCATGGTGTGAAAACAGATTTTGATATAATTATCTGTTAATGACCACAATGATAATTTTTTACAAATTCAAAACATTATAGCATGTGCCTTCATGTGCTAAACTGTAACTTTTGAAACCTTCCAATTAGAAGGTTGAAACCTTCCAATTAGAAGAGTTCTGGAAAAAGCAAATATCACAGAACAAGGACAGATGTGTAAACTTCATTGACATATCTATATCATTGCCTTTCTCCATGCTTTTTAAACTTATTGTAATATTTTTTAAGTTATTACCTTAGAACCTAAGTTGTACATTGAAGAAAGGAAGATAATTCTATTATCTGCAATAGATATTTTATGTTCTTCTAAAGATGTTCTTTCTTCTCACAGGTATTTAAACAAGAAGGAGAGACTTCCAACAAATGAAAACTATAAAGAGGTTGCTACAGATACTGAAAAGGAACAAAATCTTCTTCATGTGTGAAATAAGGATTCATACAAAATCCATTTATTTAATAATATAAACACAAATATTTTATTAATATTTATAAGTGAAAGAATTTCAAAGTTTTGATGAAAGAAGAATATACACAGAGGCCAAAGCACTATTTTTATAAATGTCATTTATATTTGTATTTTATTTTTTATTCAATGCTATACCTGTGGAAAGTTTTCATATTGTAATTAAATGTCTTGAATTCATACCTGTGAACAGTTACATGTGAAAACATGTAAAATGTATTTTACCATGGTTATATTTAATGCACTACAAAACACTAAAATGTTGGTGTTTTCTTCACTGGAAGAAGGTTTTAATTGGAGGAATCTTTATTTGTTATAAAGATGAAATCTTCCTAATCATTCTAATTAGCTGTTTCCTTAGAAATAAGAACAGAAGGTGTCATATTGTAAACTTGTGCACTTATTTATTTGTTCATTAAAATATTGTTTGCTTACATGGTGTTTGAAAGAATTGGATATCTATAAAAGATCATAAGCACAAGCAAATTAAACACAAAAAACAAAGCTTTCTTTAAAAGATGCAATAGAATATCCATCAAAGTTACCCAAAATAAAAAATGAGCATCTTAAATTATCTTTAAAATAGACAGTGTTCTAAATACAGAGAATACAATAAAGATAAGGAAATAAATCATTTTCAATGGGTTAGATCAGGGATTTCAAACTCAATTTCATTGAGGGCTGTACCAGCATCATGGTCGCCCTCAAAGGGCCAGTTACATGGAAGACTATGACAACTCATATGACCAATAGGTGGGCATGGCCAGATAGGTATGGCTGGGTGGTCACAGCTGGGCTGCCATGACTAAATGAGAATGGCTGGGGGGGCCAGCTCGACACTCTTCACTGGGCACCACCAACTCTGGTCACCTAGGTTAGGACGGAACAAGTCGCACCAGCTAACTCGATGTGAAAACAGCTCAGTGACCCACAAATTCTGCCTTGACAGATCTCTGGAGAGAAGGAGGGGGTAGGGTGGAGTGCCATGGAGGCTGTCCAGGCAAAGCAGGAGGCTGAGGTGCTTCTGCATGTGGAGGTTCAGAGTCCAAATTCTTCCCTGACAGATCTCTGAACAACAAGAGCAGGGGAAGGTAGAGGAGCAGTGCTCCCTAGTTCATCACAAGAGAGGCTGGTCCTTCTCAAAAGGGAATCCCCATTTCCAATCGTGTATGGTAAGGATGCTGGCTTGTTGGTGACCCATGTGTTGGAGAGGCTGCCGCTGCCCGTCCTCTGCTAGCACTGCTGCCACTGACAAGACAGTTGAAGAAGTGAGGAGGTTACTACTCAATCAACTCCTCCTACTAGTCTGTTTGTGGGCCAGATCTAAATACACTACAGGCTGGATCTGGCTTGCAGACCTTGAGTTTGACATGTCTGGTTAGATAGTAACACTAAGGTGACCAACTTTTTTACAATGAAAAAGAGGACACAAATAAATTGAAGAAAAAAAACAAAGCCACTTGCGTGTGGCACTCTCTCAAAACAATTCTGTGTGGAGCACATGCATCTCATAATCGCGTCTCGCCGCACTGTACCGAGCCTTGCCAAATTGTCATGTCAAATACAAATACCTCACATCACACAAAACAGATTGGATGGGCATCAATCAAATACAGAGATTTACAGATTAGTCTTCAAATATCAGAAAGGACGACATGTAGGAGGACACTTTTTGAGGGTGGGCAAAAGGAGGACTGTCCTCTCTAAAGGAGGACAATTGGTCACCTTAGTAACACTGCAGTTAAACAGAATGAGAAAAGGCTAGTCTGGAAAGAAATTCCAACTGAATATTCAGTCTTGCATGTGTATATGAAGCAATAACAAAGATCTAAGAGGCAACTGGAGAAAGGCAATTGAATGAGCGAATGGAATGTAAAGATAGACTTGAGTTTTACCAGCAAAGAAGTGGCTATTAAATCTATGTGATTTAAACATGTGACTCATAATAATGCATATTGAAGAAATAAAAAACCACTCGGGTACTTTGAAGGATACAAAGACAGAGAAACGTAAAAGAACATGGGCTTCAGAATTCTGGAAGCTGATATCCACGCATCTTAGAGTTGCTAAAATTGACAAAAAGTCAAGTTGGAAAAAGTTCTGGAAGTACTGGAAGTATATAGGAAGAGAATCATTCAAAGTCAACTGGAGATCCTAACATAAAGAGAGTAAACCAAGAGAGTGGCTTTTAGATAATTGTATTTGACTAAAATTAAATGGAACAAAATGCAGAACATTGGGCTCCACCCTGCTTGAGCATGCCCACCATTTACCCACCACTGCACTGCTTTAGCTTTGCCCTGGCATGAGTCATGCAGGAGGTGGGGAAAGAGTTGAAGCAGAATACACCATCTGATCATCAGCCCCACACTGCACCTATTTCTGCAGCCACCAGACCAAAGGAGAGAACTGGGGGGATCCACATTTCCAGGCTATGTAGACAGAATTCTACATCCACATCCCACCTGGTTACCGCCCCTCCCCATGCATGATGATCCAAAGTGCAGGGATCCTTCCTGGCTCCACAGAAAATCTCACAACAAAATGAAATTGTGCCTTTTGTCTGGCCAGGCACTGTTCAAATGAAACCAGGGATTGGATCATTAAAGGGGGGACAACTTCTGCCCTCCCCCATAGCTTGTGGGATGGGGAGTTCAACTCAGCAATACAGATGTCAAAAAGGGGTAGGGTGGCCACAAATTTAGAGGGTGGACCCCTGCAAAGGCTGGATTTCCCTTTGGCAGAGATGCTTTTCTTTGGATATCTCCACTCAGGGTGGGTGAGTGGATGTTGGACTGGTGGGTCATCTTATTCTAGGGTTATGCTTTCAGGAATTTTTTTTATTTTATTTTATTTTTTCAATTCAATTCAGAATAGAGATAAAAGAGACTTTGGAGGTCTTGTAATCCAACCCCCTGCTCAAATAAGAGACTCTATACAATTTCAGACACGTGGCTGTCCAGTCTCTTCTTAGAAAGCTCCAGTGATGAAGGACCCACAACTTCTGAAGGCAACCTGTTCCCCTGGTTAATTCCCATTTCTAGGAAGTTGCTCAATTCCAGGTTGCTTCTCTCATTAATTAGTTTCCATCCATTGTTTCTTCTCCTGCCCTCATGTGCTTTGGAAAATAAGTTGATCCCCTCTTCTTTGTGGCAGCACTTCAAATACTGGAATACTGCTATCATGTCCTTCTTTTTTCTAGCCATACCAAATCTTGCAACTGTTCTTCATATGTTTTAGTCTTCAACCCTTTCATCAGCTTAGTTGCTCTTCTCTGCACTTTTCCCCAAAATCTCAACATTCTTTTTGTGATGTGGTGACCATAACTGGATGCAGTATTCCAGGTGTGGTCTTCCTGAGGTTTTATCAAGCGGAACTAATGCTTTCCCTGTTTTTGATTCTATGCCTTGTTCATGCAACCAAGAATTTTATTCGCTTTTTTTGGCTACTGCCAAATAAAAAATAATAAGTAACTTTTATAAGTTTTTATGTCCTTGTTTTAATTTATTTTTTGGTTATTTTAAATCAAATCAATCAATGCCAATGAGCTATTTTGGGGTAAGGGTTGGGAACAATACTAACAGGATTTCAAGGAATTTTTGTTCCTGAGTGTCATTGCTCTAGATGTCTTACACTTGGACCATCTTTCCTTTCTTTCGACTAAAGGAAGATGTCTTACTGCTAAAAGAACTAATTTATTGCCAGAAATCCCACTGCACTATGTGAATAACATAGATGATCATATTATACTGAAGTGCACAAATTGCAGCCCACAGGACACATGCAACTCCCTTTATGAACACCTCCCCCCCTTTAAAAAGTGGTAATTCCTGTCTTCCTTGGTATGTCTTTTCATCTATATATGGGATTTAGAGTTGAACGGGAGATGTCTGTCAAAGTTTTTTTTTTTCTTGTCACATATACTTTATCAATTGAGACTTGAGGTATGGAAGTCAACATAAGAAAGCAGGTATTGATATTTATTTGTTCAATAATTCATTACAAGCATTAAAATTAATAATCATTTCATTTTAGTTTCCCATATACTTTTTAATTGTATATGGATATCCATCTCCTTTTGCAAGTTTGGCCCTTGATCCAATGAAATCTCAAAATGCTTGCTTTGTATGTACATTGTGTATATTAGCCTATTCCAGCCTGTTCACATATTTCAGATATCATATGATAGAGACTCTACTGCCTTTTCAACTCAGAAGATCAACTCAGATGATACAAATGATGTTCTGTATCACAGTGAACTGACAGATCAAACCAAATGTCATTTTGTGTCCCATCATTCTTTTAAGGACTCCAGTTTGCATTCCCCTTTTATTCCCACAGGATTGTAAAGCAGAACAGATTTTATTTTGTGCAAGACCTTACTTACAATAGAGACTTTTGATAAACTCACACTTGCCCCTACCGGTTTGTATCTGAAAAACATGTCCACACAATGAAGTTGGTATGCCATTCTCCACTAGAGGCTGCTACAGCACCAGACAAGAACAACAAAAGCAAAGAATGCTTTGAGCCTGACTATAGAACATATGAATCAAAACAATTTTTCTCTCTTAAATGAAAGGATTCAAATATTCTCTAGAACTAGTTAAAGTAGATTATTTGGCTTAAAGTCTAATAATTTGTCAAAGGGTTTTATTTTGTTTCTTTTGCCCATCATTTGGGGGGATTAGCATATTTAACAGACATAATAGGTTTTTTTATTGTTTATTTCTAAACTACACAGCCCTTCACCCCGAATTATCTGAAATTGGCCAACCATAATGGACTATTCAAAGACTGAAGCTATCTAAAATGATCATTCCAATGTTCACCTGAGCTGTCCAGGATCAGGATCAACAATAACACAATCCCTTATTTGGCTGCCTTTCAGTTACCATAAATTCAAGTGCTTCAGTTCACCACTGATGCTTTTGTACCGTTTGTAAGTCCTGAGATACACAGAATGTATTTTAATAAACAGGAGATTAAATATTTCAGATTAAATCAATGGTCTGGCTTTATTCTGAGCAGAAACTCCAGAATTCAGGACCTCCCCTTGTGGAAAATGTTGCAGTGCTGTTAACAAAAATATTTCAAAGTTGCTGACATCACAAAAGTAACAGCAATATCAGGTGTTCCTGGCAAACAATATAATTTCCAAGAAGGCTTTAAACAAACATGTCAGCAACAGCAACAGAAAATTCTTGAAATGACTTTCTTTACTTACAGTATTTAATTCTTTCAGGAGGTGGAGCCTCCTCTAAGATGTGTGAATCATTATGTTTTGTTCAAGGCTTTGTCCTAGTAAATCTACATATCTGAAGAACCAGTGCCCAAAATTGGTTTTGGCAACAGGTATGGAGGAAAGAATTTTTACTTGGTCTAACCCTCCTTGAGTAAACAAGTATGGTATGTTAAAATTAAGCCTGAATTCTATTTCCAGTAATCCTGAAAGAAATAATAATCAGGAAAACAAAAATAATATTCTGAAAGATGATTCAGCAATTTAAAAAAAACCCAACCATTAGCAATTACCAAGTTCAGGAATATTCAAATTGGTGTTGAATTATATTTTTCAAGAGAACGTTGGATTGCAACTATTTGTGTTCTGGACAAGAATTCCTTCAGCATTCCTATGCATCATTTAGATGGTGACAGACAATTCTTAACTATACCATGTAAACAAAAATCATTTCACTGAAATCAAAGGACAAGCTGTCTTTTCAGAGCTAGCACAAAACTACTTTGATCTGTTCCTTGGTAGGCCCATTATTTTTTCTAACTAGTTGATTTAATTAGCTGTGCAAAGAAGCTGTAAATATTAACAGCAAATTATTATTTGGTATTTTTTGTGTCCAAATATTCCTCTGTGATGATTTTTTAACCATTTCTGTAAAGACATCGTTCTTATTTCAGGGAGCCAGTTCGTATTGACCAGAATGACCAAGACAGCAATGATTTGCATTCAGTTATATTTAATGAGGCCAATATCTCCAGGACTGCAGCTCTGAGTCACTGGATACAGGAGCAACATTGTGAGACAGCACTGGCCTCCTGAAGGAAGAATGTGGCCAAAAAATGATGGCCGTGTGTCAGGTTAATTTGCTCTCTTTCTGTTCTGGTATGCAAGGAGGTCTGCAAGGTACAGAAAAAGAAAAAAATCAAGACAGTTATCACAACAATATAATGAAAATTCTGTTTGTTATATGCACCACATGTAAAAACAGGGTGAGCTTTGATTGTAGCAATGCGGTTGCTGTCTTGACTTTTGGATCACATCCTGAGGGTCACCCCATACATCCTGAATGGCTACATAAAAACCCTATTCTTTTTTTCTGAACCACATTTCTCTATACATAAAACATCAAAAGGATTGATTGATTGATCAATCGATCTATTGCACCCCACTGGAATCTAGCGATTCTCAACAGCTTTTTCCCCTGCATGTAATGTAAGTTGAGAAATTTGACATGCTCTAAAATCGAAGTACCACAAATCCAAAAGATGCATTGTTGCTGATAATTCTTGCAAGTCACATTGTCCAACATCCTCTGTAAATAAACTTGAATGAAATGGACTGATGGGGGTGGAGTGCTTATATCAATCCATGGCAAAGTGCCTAGCATTGTAATCAAACAGAGTGACCGCTTGACATGCAGCAAAGTGTATTGAAATCAGCTCCAAACTTCATCCACCAAAGTACTTCTGGTTAGTTTAGCTACATTTCTCAAATATTCATTTTGTCACATTAAAAAAAATCATTTTTGCTACAGTAAAGGTTTGCAGATGTGCTTGAATTGACTATGCAAACAAGGATGTCTGTCAAAATTCGCTGAGTTTCATTCAGAAAATGATGTCTTCAAGCATTGCAGGTAGTTGTCATGAAGGAGAATGGATTTCATCTTTGTCCTAACCCTTACAATTCAAATATGAGTCAAATAAAGGTAAGACTAGGAAAACCACATGGATGACTACATCGATTTAAAAAGTGGAAAAGTAACATTCTCTATCTTCCAGGTCATCTGCACATTCCTGGGTGTGTACTACAATATCAACCCACAAACACAGAACACCCCAGCCTCTTCTTTTCAGAATTAAATCTACATCCAGTTGATTTTTAATAATTAATGTGACCTTTGGAATAATACGTTGAAATGTTTAAAATGCCTTTGAATTCATCACAATAATACACATTTTTACAAAATTATCTTGATTTCAAAATGCATTTAAATTAATAACAATGTTTTATTTTTTATTGATCATATCAGAAAAATAGTAGCAAAAACTAGTTGTGATTATCTGGCTGAACATGTTTTCTGGTAATTGAAAAATAATTCATATTATTTGGGCATGTCCTATTACTGCTATGAATTGATCTGAAACTCATAGGATTGTTAACATTACAGTAATTACTCTACAGGTCTCATACATATTTTGGCAACTTCCTGAATATATGCAATTTATTGAAGTAAATCATTGTGAAGTTATTATGAGAGCTAGTTTGGTTCCATGGTTAGCCAGAAAATAGGAGACTTTAATTCTAATCCCACCTCAGGCATGAAAGCCAACTGAGGCATTTGGGGCATGTTACTTTCCTGTTACAACCAAAGGATCAACACTTGTTTTCCAGGAAAATTGCTATGAAGAAAAAATATTATTTTCAATTATTATACAGTACTGAAATGATAAATCTACAATTGGCTTGCAGCAGTTGTTGATATGTATTCTTTATTAATGTTCCGGATGGCTTTTTTAATACAGAGAATATAGAAAGAGGATTTTCAAGGAATTGGGTCAAATTTCCACATGTTATTGGGGGATTGTATCTATGATTTATATGCAAATGCTGTTTTCATGGTAAGATCATATTGATTACAGTCTCCGGGCCATCACCAATGGAAGTGCCACTGGAAGTCCTGTTGTGTGCTCTTGTGTTGTAGTTAAAGCTGAAGTATTCATTAACTGGTAAGACATTGTAACATATGATTTTATGTACTATGTTTAAGTCCAATCTTAGCCAGCATAGTTCAAGATTGTCTAAGCCTAGAATCTCAAGTCTGATGGTACAGGGCAAGGGTTGCCAACCTTTTGGACCTCAAGGAGCACCAAACTCATAATTTTAAATCCCAGGGACCACTAACTGGTTCTGTGGGCATGACCTAATTTGTGGGTGTGACTTGGTGGTCATGTGACTGGCTGGGCATGGCCTGTATGTAAATATTATAAATATTTATATAAATATTGAATTTTTTATTATAAAACAAAAATCAGGCAAAGCAGGGCAGGCAGATTGAGTTGCTCAAGAATTATTTCAGATCTCCCATCAGCTACCTGAGTTTCTTCTTTATAAAAGTTTTATAATTTGCTTGCTGTGAGTCTTGCCACTACAAATAATAGAACCTTCAGTCCTAAGGGAGGTGGCTGTGGCTTAAAAACAGAGCAAAGATCTAAAGGATAGTAGAAAGTAAAATTCAACCCATTTCCTGTGCTTCCTATCTAATTCATAAATCTCCTGGCCACAGCAGGATAGCTGTGGTTGGAAAAAAGGCAAAAATAGCGATTTAGCTGCGCAAGTTGGCCGAGATATGGAGTGAGCTGGCGGGGAGGTTTCCACAGGTCATAGCGTTGTGGGCAGCGCAGCCTTGTTTCTGCACAGCCTGGATTAATTGCTTTGGGGGTGCTTTGGGGATAAATTGTCTCTGCAGCCCACCAAAATTTCTCACAGCCCAAAGTGGGCCACGGCCACCAGGTTAGCAACTGTTCGTTCTAGGTATCTCATGGTGTAAATGTCCTAAAATATACAGTGTGGATTCTAGACAGTGGCCTGCTGTATCTCATCGATATTGGCGATATATATATATATTATAATACTAGTATAACTAATATTATATATATATATATATATATATATATATATATATATATACCACTATAACATACATTACCCATACAGTAATACATAATACATACATACATACATACAATATATATATATAGTATATATATAATATTTTAAGCTCTTCGCACAGGTACTTACATTTGTGCCTGTTAGCTTCCTTCGGGTATTATCCACCGTCATTGTAGTTCTGTTGAAATGTTTAGCAACGTTTCAGCAGAATCTCATCTGCCATTCAGGCTTCTGTGTGGATCCACAGAATAGCCCGGCCAATACATTGACAGGACCCAATTAGAAGAATAAGTACCTGCCTAGATGAACCAGTTGTGAGACACACTTCAAAGAAGCCTGATGAATGGCAGATGAGATTCTGCTGAACGTTGCTTTACAACTTTTAAACAGAACTACATATGACGTGGGATAATACCCGAAGGAAGCAAACAGACACACAACAACACACACGACACACACACACCACACACAACACACACACACACACAACACACATATCACTATAATAGTATCATATTACTATCACTCTATATATATCATACCGCCCATATTACATACTCATATATGCTAGCAACCTATATATGCTACATATATATGTATATATGCATATATATATAGTATATATAGTATATGCCCTATATATATATGTCCTAGTTTGCAAATCAATATTACCAGAGGAGAAGCTTTGTAAGATTAGATTTGCAACTCTTAATGCCTTTTTGGCAATGCTGTTGCAGTGAACTCTGGTGCTTAAGTCATTCGATATAATAACTCCAAGGTCCTTGACAGAGTAAGGGTTATCAACAAGGTCATATCCGCCTAGCTTGTATTTGTTATATTGATTTTTTTACACCAATGTGTGGGACAGAACATTTGTTGGTTGAGATTTGGAGTTGCCAACTATTTGACCATTCAGACACATAATCAAGGTCACTTTGAAGGATAGTAGCATCATCAGTGGTGTTGAATAGTTTTACATCATCACCAAAGAGGATGCAGTTGCTTATAAGGTGATCACAAAAGTCATTTATATAGAGTGTAAAGAGTGTGGGTCCTAGAACGGTCCCTTGGGGGACACCGCTGTTAACTGGTGCAAGGTTTGATAGGTCATTTCATATTTTTACTGTTTGTTGCCTGTTTGACAGGAAGGCAGTAATCCACTTGTGAAGGGATCTGGAAATGTCATAAGATTTTAATTTTAATAGTAGTTTGTCATGTATCACTGAGTCAAAGGCTTTGTAGAAGTCTATGTAAATTACTTCTATTGCTTGCCCTGGTCAAGTAATGTAGTCCATATGTTTTTGTAGTGTATAAGTTGCAAATTTCAGGACAATTTTTTTCTGAAACCAAATTGTTTATTGGAGAGTAGGTTGTTTGACACTAAGTGGAAGGTAATACATTGATTAATGATTGATACCATAAGTTTGCACATGACACAACACAGTGAGATTGGCCTGTAGTTTTCAACCAGGCAGGGGTCACCTTTTTTGAAGATAGGGATGACCGTAGCTAAAGATCATAGGTTTGGTAAGGAGTTTGTTTGTTCAATTTATCTTGAAGAACATTTAAGTTGTGATTTCAGGAGGCCATGAGGCGCAGCAGTACTGCCACCAAGAGGCAGGGGAAAGTGGACTACCCCCACAGCACCAGCTTACTTAAGGGCCCCAACAGTCAGGTCATCCATGTCCCGACACCTGCCTTGCCTCACGGCCATGGCACCAAACTGTTCACTTCCTTTTAGATGTTGGTTTATCGAAGAAACATCATTATTACATGTGACAACTACTAGAAATCACTTGTTGAGATTTTTGCAACAATAGGTCACATTCAAGAAGTTTTTTAAAATATATTTCTCAATATCATGTATTCAGGCTAGAGATCAGGTTAATATACATCCAACACATAGACTGGCTAAAAGTTTTAGTTTAGTAATTCAGAAGGAGAATTTCAAGACAGCAACCCAGACTAAGAAAAGCACTTTTGTATGATTGAGATCTCCCTCTCTCTCCGAGAGAGAGAGAGAGAGAGAGAGAGAGAGAGAGTATGTGTGTCACACACACACACACACATTGCTGTTGTTTATGGATTGATAGCATTGGTAAATTTTTACAAATTTAAATTTAAAAAATGCCTTTCTACATACACCTTTACAATACTGTACATCTGAGAAGACAAATTATAATGGTGCTGCCCTTGAAGAGTGTCCAGAAAATTCAGCTGGCTTAAAATGCAGTTGATATTCAGTTTTACACACGCCCAGGTTTGCACCTGTCACCTCTTTTGGAGGAGCAGCATTAGTTACTGATCTGCCTCTGGGTACAATTAAAAGTGCTGGCTCTAATATCACCATTAAAGCCCTACAAGGGTTATTTGAAAGAATGCTTTTCCTTAGTCACATCTACCTGACTCACCAGAATAGAATAGAATAGAATAGAATAGAATAGAATAGAATAGAATAGAATAGAATAGAATTCTTTGTTGGCCAAGTGTGGTTGNAGAATAGAATAGAATAGAATAGAATAGAATAGAATAGAATAGAATAGAATAGAATTCTTTGTTGGCCAAGTGTGGTTGGACACACGAGGAATTTATCTTGGTGCAAATACTCTCAGATACATTCTTCAAGAATCATAAGATACAACACTTAATACTAGCCATAGGGTATGATAAGCAATTAAATCATACTAGGAAACAGTCAATATAAATCATAAAGATATAAGCAACAAAGTTACAGTCATATAGTCATAAGTGGGAGGGGTCAAGAAAAAGGGCTTTCTCAGTGGTAGCTCCCTCCTATGGAATATCATTCCTCTGGAGATAAAAATAGTGATGCAGTAAGCATAACTGGGATTTCTGGTTTGCTAATCTGTTTCTTCAAGTTTTTAAAGGGACAGATTGGGAGTAGTTCTAAAACTGTACTAAACTCATCTAAGCATTTACATGATAATTTCCCTAATTCTTCTGCTTCAAGTGTGGCAAATATATTACTGGAACATGACTGAACAGCAAAGGGATGTCAGGGGTATGAAAGTCTCATAATAGGAGTTCCCCATCTTTCTTGTGTCCTTTTTTAAAAAACAGGTCACAGGTACAAACTGGCACTGGGTAGGAGATTCCTGGAGGGATGTTCAAAACTATTCACAAGAGTAGCTACTTGCATTTACAATACTCTTATAACCACTGCAGCATCTCAGAGTAATATGCTCAAAAGTAATGTGCTTGACAACCGATGATAGTTGCAGTATCCTAGGGTCATTTGATCTCTATTTGCAACCTTTTCATCCAAATTGTATAAAAAAAGTCAATGGGATGAACTAGATTCATTTAATGTGGTTCACTTTATTACCAATGATTTACATGACAACCATGGCAAAAAGTTTATAAAATTGGGCATGATTCATTTAACTGCCATCTTTTTTAGCAACAGAAATTTGTCTCCCAATTGGGATCATTAGTTCGAAGTCAAGGACTATCTATGCAGCATACGTGCTTTGCATCTAACAAAGAGCAAGAACTTTAGTCCCATGGCTGTGCCGAACACCAGACCATGAGCTCCCCAGGTATTAGTAAGCTTGTTATATAAAAAAAACTCCCCTCCTACCAACTGTTTTCCTAATCCAAAGACGCTACTATATGGTTTGACCAAGAAGACAATAGTAATTTATTGCCACTTTTGTACTATATAACACATTATTACTGAATTTGTTTCTATTGTCAATAGTAATTCCTGCATCATAGAGAATGATGAAAACTAGGTCATTTAAAACATTTATTTTAAATAAAGTTACAATCTTCCTGTTCTACTAAAAAGATTATATTTAGGCTAGAATAATTAATACAGTAAAGAAACATACTGGTGTTATACTATGCAATGTTTAGTATACTTTCCCTTTTATGGGATACCAACAGTCTGAGATGATAGTGGCTGCCTGTCCAATTTAGTGCTCTAAATATTAATGTTTACACTGAGAAATAAAAAGTCCCTTTCCTCGTTGAAACAATAATTTCAATTGAGGATCATCATTTAATTGAAGCTCCAAGGATGAACTAGCCTTCCACTCTCTGAGCTACATGAGGCAAGGTATCAGAAGTTGTGAGTACATCAAGATTAATTTCCATTGGATTAAAGACATTACTAAGATTGCAATATGACATGTTGCAAGATATGGATGTATCATCAAGCTGAATGGATGAGTGGCCACGGTTCAGTATTCCAAATTTTGATTGTATGCTGATTTTCTGCATATCTCTACCCTAAATCTGAAAAAAGAAACACCTTTCTTTGCCTGCATGGATAACAGCTGAGTAGATAAAGATGACCGCAGTACAGAGCTACCAACCACAATCTTCAAAACTCAGTGAGCAGCATAAACCGTTTTATCATTATTGGGCTTCAGTGACCTGGTTCAACTTTCCACATGAATGCTGCCAATTTTGTCTTAAATTACTTAGATGTGCTTTCACAATAAAGCCTTCAAGATAAAACTTAGCTCAAGTTCCATTCAGTTTCTGGTACAGTAGCTGCAATAACTTGCCCATGCAATTTTCTAGACAAAAAGATTAAAGTGGTTTCCTTTTGCTTTCTTCTGGGGTATTTATTCAACTTCCTAATATAGCTCTTAGGCTTGGGATTTCCTTGTTGTCTCCTAGCCAAATTTGTTTCCCTTTAAAAGTTATTGCAATTTATTTCCTACTTGCATTTCCAGTATTTTATTTTATAATAAGAGATGCAGTTTGGACAAGACACAGAGTTTGTTTTAACAGTGAAATCAAAATATCTCATGCTGCTTTTATGGTTTCAGTTTCTGCTTTATTGATGCTTTTGCAGAAGACTTTTGAACAGTGAACAGTGAGGATTAGCTGTCATAGCAAACATTGTCATCAGATTGATTCTGCAAGTTTGTATGAAATTGAATTCATTTTCTGGACAAATCCTATAAAAATATTGATTGAAAATATTGTAGCCTGGTAATTTCTTAATACCTGTTGAAAAGAGTTGGTGAATGAAAAACTATGAAAAATTAATATATTAATTAATACTCTTCTCTATTACCTTCTATGAAAACAGAAAAGGGCTTCAAGGGAGTTGATTGATTCTCTTCCCCCATCCCTTATTGGCATAGGTGGTAAGGAAAAGTCTGAAGAAGCTGCACAGTTTATGGTGTTCTAGAAATAACTTCACCAAGCTTTAATAGTTTCCATTTTGTTCTCTGCCCTAGTATTGTGCTTGTTTGTTTTAAGTAAAACATCCTTTCGTGCTCTCTTTTGCTAACAGTTCTTTGAATTTTGATTAGTTAGCATCTATGTCTCTTTCAGAGATTCCTTCTTCTCCTTCCTAAGTGGCTCTTCGGATACTTCTTTTTCTACTGGGCCAGATACTTCATCTTCAGTGTGCCTTATTTAATTGGACATTAGGACAATGACATTGAGTAAGTCAACTACTTATCTGTAACATCTTTACATTTAACTTTAATACCTACACAATTTTAAAAATAGCCAGATATAACAAGATCTTATCAAAGCCTGTTTCAAATATGAGATATGGAAATATGCTCTATGAGGATTTCTTGATTGTACACCTGAAAGTTTCCACCCATCATATGATCCTTTTAGACCTACAATATTCAGAAAGTTTGGGTATATCATACACTCTAATTCTTAAAGAGAATGACTATATTGTCTTCCTTGTAACATACTTCCTCAGCACTGGTGCTGTTAAGATTGGGTTAATAGGTCCTATGTCATTGAAAATCAGGAGCATGGACTAATAAGACATGATGGAAGATATAGAAAATTAGGTGAAAGTCTAAAGATAATATTTAGAAAATCTCTAATTCTGAATCATAGTTTAGCAAGTTTCTTCTATCTCATTTGCCTTTAACTAGAACACCAAGGAAGGATAAGTTATGTCTGGATGCCAGGTCAATCATGTGCCACACCCTGAGGACCTTCAGTTCTCATCTATATGTTCAAACGAACTTATCTGTATGCATTTGTTTCATTTCCTTTCCTTTCATTTTATACATTAACAAGAGTAAAGTGTATAATTTATAACTTCACTTTTATACAAAATATTAATAGTTTGTCATAGCAGAATACTATCCTAATACAGGTTATCCTATCCTAATACTCAACTTACAATAGTTCATTTAGTGACCATTCAAAGTTACAACAGCACTGAAAAAAGTGGGTTATGACCATTTTTCACAATTATGACTGTTGCCCCCATGGTCAGGTGATCAAAATTCAGATGCTTGGAAAATTGATTCGCAGTGCCCTGGGGTCATTGGTTGCAGTGTCCTGGGGTCATGAGATCACCTTTGTGAACATCTTACAAGCAAAGTCCATTGGGAAGCCAGATTCACTTTACAACCATGTTACTCATTTAACAACTGCAGTGATTCATTTAACAATTGTGGCAAGAAAAATTGTAAAATGGGGCAAAATTCACTTAACTAATGTCTCACTTAGCAACAAAATCTTTGGGCTCAATTGTGGATGTAAATTGAGGATTACCTGTATTTGTGGACACAAAGCTGCAACCTCAGTTGATACTATCAGAACTATAGCAACTGCTATAGTTCATGTCATTGAAATAGAATAGAAATAGAATAAATAATAAAATTTATATAAAGAATGCAATTTACATACAGACTTTTACAGTATCTCAAGCACTTCTCATAATTACCTTATAAATACTCAGAACAATCCTTTAAAATAGGAAATAGCATATTCTTTACATTTCAGATGGAGATCTGGAACCATTTGGCTTATCTAAAGGCCCTGTCACACTGCCCAACGGATGCAAAACATTTGTAAAAAGGACACAGCAGTTTCCATTCCGTATGTTAGTCACGCTCTAAAGGGGCAAAATTTGCATAACTAGAGTGGATAACAACAGAAAGTAACGGACGGGGGGAGGATGCCAGAGGCGGAAGAAAAGCGGATGCAGAGCGGAAGCCTACGGATGGAAGCGGATGGAAGCGGAATGCAGAGTCGAATGCGTAGAGGATTGCGTAGAGGATGCCAGAGCGGATGCAGAGGCGGAATGCGTAGAGGAATGCGTAGGATGCAAGTAGCGGATTCAGAGCGGATGCAGGTGGATGGATGCAGATCGATCTTGCAATCCGATTTATCACCTTCTCCGTCCGTCGCTATCTAAGCTGCGCGTTTCGTTTCGTCACTTCCTCCCTGCGTCCTTTAACTGCTGAACGATTGGAAGTTGTCGCGGATGCGCAGCGATGCCTAGCGGATATAGCAGATGCGTAATGGATGGCAGAACTGGCTGTCCCCCATATCCTAGAAGGTGCAGAAACGGATGCCATTGATACATTTTCGCTCAAGTTTTGAGCAGCTCATAACTTCTGAGCAGATTGAAAATGTTCAATAAGACAGTATGCATGGACAGATAGAAAGGAAGCAAAAAATGGGCCTTTATTATCAATAACAATGTAATTCTATTGGATCCATCAAATTTCAAACATAAACAAAACTCTTTATTAATGCCCTCATTCATTGTAAGGCCATCAACATACATGGCACAATCTCAATCATGTGATGAGACAAGGCTCAAGGAAAAGCATCTTAAGCATCTACCATCTCTTCTTGGCCGACTCACTGCTCCAGTGGGGAGTTGCCAGACCAGTGTTTTCAGGAGGTTTGCGACTGCTCTTCCCTTCACGTGAAGCTCTGTTGGGGCTTGCCACTCACAGTTGTCGATTCAGTGTTTCGCCCTTTGCCTCCATGTCACAGGTCCATGTCCCCCATTCCCATGTTTGACAAAGTTCCACAAGCCTGTTCTGCACAACTGGTAGCTCGGGTAGCCGCATGAGACTGTGCAGGATGCAAGCAAGCCTTCCACGATGGCTTCCCATAGGTGTGTGGGCAAATGCTTGATGGTGGTGAGAATTACCTGGAACTGTTGCACAGGAATGCCAAAAGGCGTATCTCCACCACTCCATTCTTGCCTGGAGCCTGTAGTTGAAGATTACCTCTCTTCAACGGAGTGAGGTATCTGGAAGTTAAGGCTTCATGAGGTGGTTCTTAGGGAGAAGGCATCAATCACGCCACAATGAAGTAAGGGGCCACATCTTGTGGTGTCGTGTGATAGGGGGTCTTGGATCTGGGAAGCCATGATGAGGTTGCTCAGCATCTCAGCAAGCAGCTTTGTAGGTTGCCACCTCTTGAGAGGTATAGATGGCGTTGTGTAGCTGGGCTTCTGAAGCTGACTACGTTGCCATGAAGCAATCGATGTCACCATGAATTTGTAGTCAGCCATCGACCATGGCGAAGGAGGATGATACTGAAGAAGCCTTTGTGTTGAAAATAATTGGACTCTGACTTGATGAGGAAGTTTGGCAGGCCACTGTGCTTGCCTCTATGGCTCAAACGGTGTGGGGGAAGTTCTAACTCTGAAACACTGTCTGCAACTTTCTCAGCCTTCTTCAGTGGTGGGGCACTGGAAGGAGCTCTCCACGTATTTTAAATATGGCACTGCACACTTCTCTGACGCACAATGCTGACATCGTGTGTGTAGGCACCAATCCACGACGTACTGCATTGTTTTGGTAATGGTTGTTCCGGGCAGGTGGCGCAGAAGTCAGTTGCATCTTCAAGCACCAGGGTCCAGGCTGGATGGAGTTGATGCTCGCCTTGGTCACCTCTGTCTCAGACGCTCCAAACATTATCAAATCATGGCTGGCAGCATCCTCACTGTAAGTTTTGGAATGCATGAGTGTCTTCGTTCCTCAGCTCCACCATTCAAGCTTGTCATAAGTCCAACCTCCGCTCTTACTCTCTCGATCCATTCGTCACGAAGCCCAGACACTTCCTGGATGGCCTCCTTTTCTTCCATAGAAAGGTGAAAGAGCCTGAAGATTGGCTTTGGGTACTGGTGTTGAATATGGCGGCCCTACCACAAAGGAGCGTACGTAATGATCCATGGTGGGAGAAGAATGGGAATGCTGTGGAAGGAGGCAAGAAGCAAGGCTGAAGTGGTGTGAATCTCCCACGTCTGTCTGGAACTGAAAGTGAAATCCAGGTGATTTCCTCCCCCTTTTTTATAGGAAAATATTGGTTTTCCCAACTCGGTGTTCCTCCAAACATACCCAGACATCGCTCCCAGACATCCTAATATCTCGAGATACATCCCCTATAACACGAACGTTTTTTACAGCGTTTTAAATGCTTTTATATCCGAGCTGCCTCCACACTTTCAATCTTTCTAACGTCTGTGCTGCGACACGTCTGTGTGTTCCAATTTTCCAATCCATTTCACTTCCTCCCTCTTTTCCGTTTTCCGCTGGAGCGGAATATTGAGTTGCACGGATCGCATGCGGAATGCCTAGTGATAAGCGAGACGTGTAACTGAATGATTCAACGGAACGTATAACGTATTTGTTCCCCGTATGTCGAGGCGCGGATGTAGAATCTTGATACGCGTTTTTGGATATTCAATCTGCTTCAAAAAAGTTTTTTTGTGCAGCAAAGTTTTGTGCAGCTCAAAACTTTTTGAGTGGATGAAATCACAGTAGACGGATGCTGGACGGATAGAGAGTTTGAAAAACGTATGCAGTGAGTGCACAACGCTTGCATCGCGTTTTCCAACGGATGGGAAGCTCTTTTGTCCATTTTACATCCTCTTTGCATCCGTTGGTGCAGTGTGACATGGGCTTAAGATCTAGCCCCATTTTTGATTCTGTCATTTCCAATCACCCATTTTTCTGAGTTTTCCCTAAATTAGATTCTTAACTGTATGCTTCCTTGTATGTCTGATGACTCCCAACAAGGAAAACTATGGGGAAAAGAATTAAATGAGGAAAATCAATTTTTGCAAATAATATTAAGTAGTCCCTCCAAAATGGTTAGCTATACAATACAGCCACCTCAAGCTGTAATGTACGATATATGTTTAAATCTTTCAAGATCTTTCTCACAATTAAGATACAGTAAACTGTTTCTCCTGTCACAACACTGCAGATTATGTGATATTATATATGCTACGTAAGAATGATTACCAACAAATTACACAAAATATTTCAAACTGAAGAAACTGAGAAGTTTATTTGTTTTGGAACAACTTACCTCTATAACGTGAGTACAACAAATTGACCTCCAAATGAAAATTATAATAAAGGCCATAAAAAGCCTCTCTAAAAGTTTGTTAGGTAATAGTTTTCTGAAATCTATCCTTGAGAACAGTGGCTCCATTCATTTACTGAGCCAGGTATTTTTAACCATGGCTTGTTATATAATCCCTAGTGACCAGATTGATCTTAAATTTCTGAAAAACTAGATTTTGATATATTTTCTCATGCTAAAACTGCATTATGAGCTAAGAAGACTTTAAAATTGATTTTTAAAAAAGTATGGAAAATTTGAATATATGCTGGGATTGTTTGTACACTAATTATTTTTATTATTTCCTATGTCCAAGAACAAACATAATTTGCCTTTTTCTATCTACTTGTAATATTTTCAAACTATAAATCTACTGACATTTAAATTTGATCAGAAGCATTTTCAGTTTTAGGAATACCAACAAGTTTTAACAAATTTTATAAGATCAAAAATCCCATAGTTAATCTTTGATAAACTTTATCAAACTTTGCTGATGCTACACCTAGGAAAAGTGCTACACCTAGGAAAAAAGCTTATTTCCAATGGGTATTGGAAGGACATGTAATAATCATAATGAAAACATTGAATGCATTCCATCATTCATTTATAGAGAATTTAGAATTTTAATTTGTGACCTCCACAAATATTTTTTTCCAAACATTTTGCAGAGCAGACACTGAACATCCAGGAACAAGCGTGGATTTATGAATGAATGAAGTAGCTCTCAGAAATTGCAGAAGACTGTTCTATAGTTTCAGTGGAGGAAGTCAGTGGTTTTATCCACAATAGGAGTAAGAATATACCTGGAAAAGGTCCATATTCCAAAACCCAAACTTTCCAATTTCTGAAGAATTAAAGTTTATTGTTTTGAATGCCATCCTATAATTAATGATATTAGTCTGAACAAATTTAGATAGATATCCAGCCATCACTAAATCACCAATTCAAGATCAGTCATCAACACTTTTTACCTACTGTAGTCAAGAGTTTGCAGCTGACCATGATATAATTTTCTGAAAGAGTTTGACAATGGAATAGTAAAATTATTAAAAAGGAGCTATGTGCCAATTGTTGTCCTGGAAGAAGTTATTATAAATCTTATGGTGAAAGTTAATAATCAGCAGTTTCTATTGTTCAGTTCTGAAGAGGAATGAGGCAGGGATGCCCGGTCATCTCTGCTGCTTGCCTCAATCACCAAGTATTTGACAATAGCCTTAGAAAGAATTCTTACATCAAAGAACTATATGGTAAGAATGCCAACCTACAGTAAACATTTATGTGGAGATGTTCTACAGTAACAACTTGGTCACAGCTCCTTGACAGTTAAGAAGCTTACTAGAATTTGGACCCTCCTGAAAATAATTGAAACTTGAACAAAAAAAAGAAACATATGATTATCTAATGGAGAATATTCAAAAACATTATATTTCCTTGATTTAACAAAATGGAAGCCATTTTACAATTCACAATTATTTTGTTTCATTCTGATCTACTTCACCTAAATTTAATGCATCTGCATTGCAACTAGCCACTCTCTGTTGCTGTAACCTTGGCAAATTGTGCATGAAAGATACACTCTGCATTTCAGAGATATAGAATTATTATTACACTAAAATTCTCTCTTTGTTCTTAGCACCTATTTAACTGACCAAACAAAGGCTGTCTCATTTTATTTTTTTTTACATTTATTTGATTATGTCAAAGCCCTAGGTTGAAAAGTAATGTTAAGCTTGATAAATAAATACAGCATATTAGTAGCTACTTTGACAGAAGCTTAATACTTCTTTGAAAATTCAAAACACACATATTAGCATTAAGACTTATATACCACTTTATAGTGCTTTACAGCCCTTTCTAAAGGCCCTGTCACACTGCCCAACGGATGCAAAACGTTAGTAAAAAGGACACAACGGACGAGCAAAATGTTC